>VDFB02359481.1:46863-57385 GCA_007258455.2 Sequoia sempervirens
AAGAGCCATATACTACATCAGCAGAACCTTGGTAGGCTATGAGATGAATTATTCACCCATTGAGAAAGCATTCCTAGTAGTAGTTTTCGCTTCACAAAAGTTTAGGCACTACATGTTGTCACATCAAATCAAGCTCATCATGAAGATTGATTCATTAAAATATTTATTATCCAAAGCGACCCTCACAGGACGAATGGCTAAATGGGTAATGATCTTGACAAAGTTTAACATAGAGTATGTAGAGCACAAGGCAATCAAAGGACAAGTGATTGCAAACTAGCTAGCGGAAGTGCCCATCTATGATGAGAACCCTTTAATATCTAAGTTCCCTGACGAATCAATGTTCCTTATTAATCTCACAACTCAGTGGAAGATGTACTTTGATGGATTGTTCACACAACATGGATCAGGAGTAGGAATTATTTTCATCACCCCCCAAGGTGTTTGCATCCCAAAGTCATATAGGCTATCATTTCCATGTACCAATAACATTGTTGAATACTAATCCTTGATCATAGTTCTCAGGATAGCAATTCAATGGTAGATACAAGAGATGAAATCTATGGAGACTCACAACTGGTTATCAACCAAGTCAATGATGACTATCAAACTAAAGATGATTTAAGCTCACTCCTTACAAGAAGATGGTGGAGAATCTCAAATACCTTTTTGTAGACATAACTTTTGAGAAAATTCCTCGCATGAACAATAGAGTGGCAGATGCCATGGAAACAATCAGATCATTACTAGACATGTTGAACAACATTCTCCAATGTGAATTTTTGGTAGAACAGTTTCTCGTACCAACTTTCAAAATCCTTGAATCTGAATTCGCGTGTGTCATTGTTGGTCCTGGAACCCCATGGTACCATGATATCTTTACTTACCTTAATAGAGGAACCCCTCCATCTAACATCACCCCAAACCTTAAAAAGACCTTTGTTAAAAAGGAATCTCAATTTGTGATCCTAGGTGATACCCTTTACCAACGAAGCATTGAAGGGACAATACTACGATGTCTTAACCAAGAGGAAGCCTTAACTTCTTTAACAAAAGTATAGGATGGCATATGTGGGTCCCATTCTAGCGGTATGAAATTAGCTAAGAAATTGTTGAGGATGGGGTACTATTGAGCAACCATGAAAAAAGAAGCTCATCAGTATGTGCGGAAATGCATCCAGTGTCAACAGCATGGAGATTTGATTCATGCTCCAGCTCAAGAATTATAGCCAATGATCACACCATGGAATTTTTCACAATGGGGACTTGACCTCATAGGAAAAATCACTCCAACCTCATCCAATGGCCATAATTTTATCATAACTACTGCTGAGTACTTTACTAAGTGGGTTGAATCCATTCCTATTACCTACATAATGGGGAAGCAGATAGCCAAGTTTATCCTGAATTACCTAATTTTTCGTTATGGTGTTCCACAAACCCTCATCTTAGATAATGGAACACCATTCAAGAATTAGGATGTAAAGGAGTTATGCCAAAAATTCAATATCCAACACCGATTCTCTACCCCGTGCTATTCCCAAGGCAATGGCCAAGCATAAGCAACAAACAAAACTATCCTAAAAATCCTAAAGAAAATAGTTAATGAAGTTGGTCATGACTGGCATCTGTAGCTAAATCCCGCTCTTTGGACTTATCAAACCAGTATCTACATGCCTACAAGTGCAACCCCTTTCTCCCTGGTCTATGGATCAAAATCCATCTTGCCTATTGAGGTTGAGCTCCCATCATTATGAGTGTCACTACAGAATCTGATAACTGAGGAAGAATACAGAGTGTCTCGACTAAATGAGCTAGAATTCCTAGATGAACGTCATCTTGACACCCTTAATCACTTGCAAGTGTATCAAAACTGACTAAAACAGAGCTATAACAAGAGAATCAAATGTCAATCATTCCAAGTAGGCGATCTTGTCTTAAAGCAAAATTAGAAGAATCTTCCAAATCAAGACAGCAAAGGAAAGTTTGAGCCTAACTGGTTGGGTCCCTTTGTCATCACAACAAGCTATGGATTAGGAGCATATCAACTGTCAACCCCTAAAGGTGAATCCTTACAGGAGCCAACCAATAGCTTGCATCTCAAAAAAAATTATGCCTAATCTTGAAATGTGCAAATCAGAAAATACAAAAAAATACAAAAATGATCAAAATCCAAAAAAATGAGAAAAAGGATTGAAAAAAAAGTAAAGAAAAAAATCATCCTCTAGTGAAAACCACTTCAGTGGCAGCTTGGGCAAGTACCTTGGTGAAAACCTAGCAAATAATCACCTTGCATAAATAAATCATCTCCATCTATTATTTGGCTCTTTTGGCCCTATCATTCTTTGCATCATTATTCATCCCTCATCTATGTCCTTATCATGGCTTGTCATTGTAAGGTATCATGAACCCTTTAGCACTACTTGGCATATTCCTAAGGTCAGTTTGTCCCGCCTTTATCAAAGTAGGCTAACATGTCAAACTGGGGGCATTTCGTTATGCGTCACAATCAGGTTCTTATATATCTTGAGGTCATTTGGATATTTTATTAGAAAACACCAAAACAGTCATAAAATCTTATCCAAAAAAGCCAAAACACATTTGCAAAATCCTGTACAGCTAAAATCCAAAAACATTTAGAAAATTGTAAAGGAAAAATCCAAAACATCCAAAAAACATCAAAATCCCTAAAAAGGCGAACATCAAAAATCTAAAAAACAAAATCCCTACTGTTGAACTATGTCATCTTTGAGCTTGAATGTAGGAAAGGACGTCATTGATGTGCCCCCGAGACACCTAGGTCAATCCTTTAGAAGTTTAATGTCATAATAAATTAGCATCTTTCATTGTTCATATCTTCATCTTGTAAATGGTTGAATTGGTTGAACTATGTGGTCTCTGTGTGTGTATAATGTAGAATGCAAGGCTTATCCTATGATCAGCCCAGGGCCCCTAGGAGGTCTCTTAGGTTAGAGTTCTTAGTGAAACTTCGAAAATTCTCGAAAAACCCCTAAACATTTGTAAAATTCTTGAAAACACAAGAACATCAAAACAAAACACAAAAGCATTCAGAAAATGGAAAACACAAAATAATAAAAAACATTCAAAAGACCTAAAAAGCCTCAAAATATATCAGAAAACCCTAAACAACCTCAAAAATTTTGAAAATCCTAAACTTCCAAAAATACCAAAAACAACCTCAAAACATTTCAAAATACCAAAAACATTGAAATATTCTAGAAAATCCAAAATCCCATCCATGTCATCTCGCTTTCACCTGTAATAAACCTTCACCCATAATAAATGATTGTCACCTTCAATCTTTGGAAAAACAAATAGAAAGAAAGTGTAACAAGTCATAAAGTGCAAACACAAAAGTCTAAATCATAGGTAAATACATCAATGAAGTTTATAGTAATGGCTCATTTTAGCATCATTGTCCTAACATCAAACAACCCTTTGATTAGCATGTCCTAAGATGTATCCTTCCTGCAATGGACATCAGTATTATACATCACCTTGAGCTAAACTTAAACTAGGAAAGAGCTATAGATAACACTAATTTTTTTTCTTTGATCTTTTCTTATGATTTATCTTAAATGACCCATTCCAAGGACCTCGCGATGATGTCTAACAAAATGATTTAGAGAGAAAGGAATGGGGCATCGATCATTATCTTTCATTTGTTGTGCTTGTGGATACTCTTGTAAAATAATCTTGGCACATACTTGCTTAGTTGTGTGTAGGAAGGTCGTTTGGAGTATGTTGTTGACTATTGTGTATGCCTTGGTCCAATATGTTCTAAACTTCTAACTTGCATTCCAACAACGTTTTTGTATGTCAAGGTATGAACAAGAACTATCCTATCTGCTTGTTGAGTCAAAGTCCATTACACTAGATACAACACTGTCCTAGTTATCAATACCTTGATGCATCGTGTCTATGTGTTATATCAAACAATAAAGAACGACAGAAAATCCCAATCCCGAAGTGTGAGCATCTCATCCTATATTTTGCATCGTCTCATCACCATCTCTAATAAAGTCTTGATGGATCAAGGACTTGGTGGATCTTTTGAAGCAATCATCACCAACAGTCATTCATTATTTATTCTTCTATCTTCTCTATGTGCTAACTTGGTATCATGACAGTCAACAAAACATCATCAATGCATCCACCCTACATCCACCAACCATCAACATACATACATCTCATAATTATAGCATAATAATAAAACATCCATCAGCATAATCATTGCATATCACATGATACATTTTGCATTATCATTTGATTTGTGATGAATAATATATATTTTTTATTCTAAGCATCTTAAATTGTTTCATATCATAAGCATTTTCATCCATACATCCATATGCATACATCATCATCATAAAACATGCATAGAAAATATACAAAAAGAAATACACCCACATCATTTGCATCCATAACATCTACATATCATAATCATCCATCCATGTCATATCATGAAAAGATAATGAAAAAGAACATAACATTGCATCCATCCATATCATGATTATCACATGTCACATAAGCATAATTAAAGTGCATACATATCATGAAATAAAGTGAACACATCATAGCATGAATCATCTATATCTGTATCATATATATATATCAAAAAATGTGTCATGGTACAAAATTTTGATTAGTGTATGAACATTAATCAAAAGTACAATATCCATGAGGCTATCAAAAATGAGCCCATGAATGTATATTAGTGATAAAGAATGGGGAAAAATCAAAAAGTTTCTATACATAAAAAAACTAGCCCTAATGGTTGCTACCCTCTTATGAAAATCCTCTACTTGGGGATGTGCATCGCTATGTTGTAAAAAATATAGCTGTTGGAGAGCCACTGTAACATCACGATGGTAATGTTTCCTATAATATGCTCCCTTTGTAACCACATCTTGGTATAACCATGCTGAAACTGTCTGACCATGAGTCACCACCATCATAGTCTCAATCTGCTGGCATCAGAAAACCTCCTGATCTCTCTCCATGGTCACAACTTGTACTCTACAGTGCCTAATCTCTCTCCATTGTGACTACAACCACCTGCTACCAAGTCTAGTCTCACTCAGGAGTAATGAAGTAAACCTATTGGCAAGGCTAATCTCGCTCACTAGTCAGTACTTGCAGCTACTGTTGTAGTTGTTGTATCATAGAATCTTGTGCATCTGTTGGTGGTGGTAGTACTCCCTGTTGTTGTACCTAAGGTTGTTGTCTAACTAGAGGATCCCCTGAAACATGTCCATCCTGGTCGTCCTGGCCTCCCTTCCCCCTACCTCTGGTTCCCCTACCTCTCGGTCTCCCTCTAGGAGGAGCACCTACTGGATCTATCAAAAATCTAGGTGGGACGAACCACGCATCATATGTCAGCATAGTCTGAGCTACAGGTTGTCCCTGATCATATGCCCAAGGCTGGGCCACCAACTATCTAAAGCTCTCTAAGGCCTCTAGAGCCCAAATGGTCTGTCCCCATGTATGAACCTCTCTGGCTGATCTCAAAAAAAGGCCCTATATGCATCATCAAGTTTGTCTTGTACATCTCCAAACTGACGAGCCAGCCTATTAGGAAGATATCTCTCAATCATTGTGTGCTCTTCACCCTACATATATTGGGTCTATCTGGAAAAATATAACTGTTGAATGTCATCAAACCATGGCGACATCTGAAGCCATGTGCCAACAAAAAACTGTCATGTCATCTATCACCCATCTCTAATATGGGAGCCCAATCTATCTAGTGTGCCTAAGAGTAATGGCACCTCTATATCTCCAAATGATGGGATCATCCAGTTCCACATTTGTCATCTAAACAATGGGTTGAAGCACAGCAATGTACTCTTGTGCCCAAATGTGTAGCAGAGTCACCCTTGCACCGATGGCTCTCCCATCGCAATACACAAAATCATGCAAATCATGATACAAGGAGGATAGCATCGCAGGCCCCCATGCAAAAAGTGTCCTCCTATATAACATTTGGTGCCATTCCAAGCCCCATCCTAGGCTAAATCCTCTATTGTGTCTGTCTAGAGCCACAAAACCTGAAATGATGGTTGTGATGATCAATCTAAAGGTCGGCACATGAGCTTTGTATGTCTCTAAATCAATCTGAGATGTAACCAATGCAATCTGATCCATCTCCATGACCTCAAGGCATGCATCAAATCCAACATTAGTATCATAAATCACTTGATCACCATGAATGAGCAAATGGAGAATCTACCACACATCCTCGAAAGTAACAATTGCCTCACCTGTCGGAAGGTGGAAGGACATGGTCTCACTATGCCATCTCTCACACAAAGTCGTCATCATCACTAAATGTGTCCTAATCACAAGTGCATATGCAACGTACCATAGACAAATCTCTCCTAGGTGATCCTAGCACAACTCTGACAGATCACCTAATCTCTCCAATACAATGGGCCTATGCTCCCTCAACATCAATGGTAGGAAGACCTCTTGAATTCACAAAGTGCACGGCATCAGGAAATCATCAAAATTTGACGTTATTTGAACTTTCCAGCTCAAAAATCACAATAACGTCGCTATCTACAATAGTGTTGCTATATTCAAGTTTCAAATACTGACACCTGATGCATTTAAAATTTCAAATTAGAACATGCATCGCCAGACAAGCTAGCGTCGCGATTTAGCTTTTGGCCTACCCTAACCCTAATTTCTAAATTGGCAAGTGCATCGCCAAATAAGGATGCATCGCCATTTAAAATTAGGAACCCTAATTTTAAATCATGAAAATCCTCACTATATAAATATGTGTCGCTATAATTGATTTGGGCGTTGCCAATTTTAGTTTGGGCATCGCTAGACTTTGAACCCTAATATATGTGTCACTAGACTTTGAACTTTAAAGCATAATAAATCCATCAAAAATTCAAATTTCAAATTAGGCTTTGTATCACATACCGGTGGTCCTGCGCCTGGAGGGCACTAGAACTCTCGCACTCGATCGGACATGTGCCTAGGAAGCTCTCGGCACACCATTTCATCAAAGGGTCAGAGCTCAAATCGCAAGAATTCCTTAAGGTGTGAATGCACAAATGAATTGAAAATGACCCTTCTTGGCCTGTTTAAGCCAGAAAATTAGGGATTTTTGCCCTAATTTAACTTTATAGATGGGGTTTATTATCATTTTCACCAATTTTGCCAATCTGAACCTAATTTTGCATCATTTTTTGTGTTTTTAGCATTATTCTTGCATCCTGGAGCCTTTCTGAACCCTTGGGCAGCAGTTTTGGTCTGAAAAGTGTTATTTTTTTAACCGAAGCAGTAGGTACCTCGCTTCAAAGAGGGGAAAAATGTAGACACTTAAAATAGGTTTACTAACATCATTTCCTCTTTAGCCCATCCTCTTTTTGTTTAATTGATTTAATTAGCCTAGCTAATTAATTAATTGCATCATTTTCATCTATTAGCCTAATTAATTTAATCAGGTTAATTCATCTCTTTTCGTACTAATACTTCATATAATTAAATTAAATAAATCAAAATATTTTATTTAATTCCATAAGTCATCTTATTTAATTAAATAACCCTAAGTTATTTAATTAAATATCATTTCATCTCTCTCATTTACTAAATCACCTAATTTAATAAATATCACTTTAATTCTTCCAATCCCCTAATTTCATAATTAAATCTTGTTTAATTAGCAATTAAACTAATTTTCCTCTAAGCAAAGGGAATATTCCTTATCCCCCTTTATTGCATAATTAAAACTTTTTTTAAATTTGTAAATTACCTTTTTTCCTCACCCAAAGTAATATTCTAAGGAATATTCTCTCTCCTCCAATCAACTCACTTGGCTTCTTAAACAAGCTAAACCTTTAACCCTTTTAAGCAAGTTACCTTTGGCCTGTGTGAGCAAGTCAAAAGTGTGTTTGTTTGAGGCAAGTGCGAGCCCTTAATTAAATCTCATCATGCATTCTCATCCATTGATGAGAATCCATGTTCCATGCCTCTCATCCCCTTCATCTTGAATTGTTGATTAAGTTTTTTGATCTCAACCATTCATTCCTCATTTGCTCTCCTATAAATATGTCACTATTTGGAGACAAATGGATCCATCTTTCAATTGCAAACTTATGTTGTTGAATTCACTTGCATCCATACTCTCAATTTACTCACTTGTTAGCTTATTTTAGTTCATTTTCATTGCATAATAGCTTAGAGCATCCATCAATGGCTTCCATGCATCCATCTTAGTTTGTATATGAATTAGGGTTTTCATCTCTTAGCATAGTTTTAGCTTAGATTAACTTAGCAATAGCATAATTAGCTCATTTTCAGCATAAAATCACAGTAACTTAGCTTGAATCACGTTCATTTTAGCATAAACTAGGTTTTCATCCACTTATCACAATGGTTTCATTGTTTCTCTTCCATAGAATTGACTGAAACAGGCTCACTAATCAACGGATTGGGAAAGGGTCATCATTCCACATCAACACGACACCAATTCCACAATGGGATAAGTTTCAAATGGATTAGAGTAGATGTTTTGAAAGCTTTCATAATTTAGTATGTTAGGTTTTGATAAAATGTTTAGTTTCAATTTCATTTGAATGATCTTGTTGAGATTCAAGTATTAGTGGCTCCATTATGTTTTGATTCTTCATGGATCAAGTGTAATCCGACCAATATTGGTATCCTCATCTCACAACTTGACTTGTCAACCTTATTTGGTTGGGTTGTTATTGTTTGAATTCATTCCAAATGAAATGGATGGAAGTTTTTAGTGTGAACTACAAAGTCTTTGGATCCTTGAAAGGGATATGTAGGCAAGGAAATTTTGAAGGAACTCTTGGGGAATAGGTTTGTGTCTAGGAATTTGTTATGATATAGGGATCTTGTCCTATATAGTGAGTAATTATAAATAGTGGTATAAATTTTCCACTATTGCTAGGTTTGGTAAGGCTTGAGTCTAGAACTTCTAAATTTAAACACTATTAAGCATATAATTCATCAGCCCCACAATTTAAATTGGGCAATCTAATAAATTATTTGGTTAAATAAGATTGTATTCAAGAGCTATAACATATTAATTGGTTTTTCATTTTATTAAGGTTCCATGAATAACATAGATTACCAAGATATGTGATGTGCTACACTTTTATAATGAAATTATAATCATTATGATTAAAAAAATCAGAGTAACCAATGGTAGTTATTACATTACCCTACCAATTGTCATCTCCCTTACACCTAGGTGCATCCACTTGTAGACCTTACTTGCTCTATCAAACACCCCCCTCTTTCATATATATGCAACTTAAGTAATAAAAACTTAAACTATAATGGTTTTTGGGTATTCACCCTACAAATTGTCTTTTCCCTCACCCCTATGCTTTTCTCTCTCTTTGATTGGCTTTTGGCTTAGTGAAAGCTTGAAATCTAATGATCATTTCCAATGTCTCTAGGGAATTTCAATATCATGTTGTCTACAAATATCACTCAATGGTGTGAAAATATTAAATTATAAAGGAGCACACATTAAATAAGGTACTTTATTGATATAGGAGTGTCTTAGTAATCAAGCAATCAACATCAACTAAAAAATATTTATTTCTTAATTTATAATTCTTAGGTAAGTTTAGTGAATAATTGCCCATGGATTCCCATGGGGGAAACTTGGATGATGTCTTAGGCCAACAACATGTGTTGATATTGTAAATAATTGTAAAAAGAGTCCCTCACATAATTTGGATGCCCCACTTTAATGGAATATTGGGATTCTCCTCTTAAAGCAATCTTGTTTTATTTCCTACTTTTCTCTAGATAGTGTAATGTTGTAAATTGCATCCTATGCAATTTCATGTTACATGTGCCTTCCTCTTTAGATAAATTAAGATAATCATGCTATTTTTCAACCCAAACCATCTCTTAGCACCTGGCATGTCTAGCTCCCTGAGGATTAAGTTTGATTTTCACTCAGACAAGTGCACGCCACAAAGACATCTACACACCGTGCTTACGTCCCACAAAAATCCACAACTGAGTTGGTCATTGAGACATTAAACTTGTCATGTTTTAACAGTGTAACACCTCTACCAACCTACACCCTCGTTGGGAATCATTCGAGCAGGTTGTTTGGACCAGAAAACACCTTTCTTAGGGATATGGATAATCTCTTGATATTTTTGGAACAACACTTCTTAAGTATACACACCACTTCTTTTCTTCCTCATTCACAACATTCTCCATCTCTCTTCTTTATGCATATCTTTCAAAGAACTCTTTCATAGCTTTCAGAGTAAACTCCATTGATGCAAACATGAGGATATCTGCAAAGCTTCATCACTTTCAAAGGCCACTGCCATCTTGGAGACTCTTATTGCCTCTTCACTGCACCAGCAAGCTACTTTGCTTCTATGCTTGGGAGTGGTAACTCTTCAAGATTTTTTACATTGAGCATGCTATCTTTATTTTGTTAGCATATTATTTTTCTATCATTTTATATCTATTTCCATTA
>VDFB02359482.1:0-62086 GCA_007258455.2 Sequoia sempervirens
CGATATGATATACTTTGCTCTCACGGTTGGAAAAACTTGAAGACTTCACTGAGACCTTATGCCGATAGTGATATACCTTTGCCGATGAATCACCATATATCCAGTCGGGGAGAGATGATAAAATCAGTAAGACACAACCCCGACGGTAAAAACCTATGCCGATAGAAACCCCACGGTCGCCAAAACAAATTAAGTGTCTCACCAAATGAAGTATGTAGAAGCCTTTTGATCACTGTGACATCGGATGAGTCCTGCCGATAGGCAACACAGACTCATCCGATGCAGAAAATGTAACTTGAGTCGGGGAAAATTCACGGACCTATGCCGATAGGAACCAGGATACAGAGAATGCAAAAACTAAGGGAACAACCGATGCAACATGGTAAAAATGTGGGCAGAAATTGTTCAAGAGGGAACCTAGCATGAAAAACCTTTGATGAAGAGATCCCATTTGACCCTTATGACACCTGCAACATAGATGCTTGCCTGATTGAGCCTGAGGGTGTAAACCGGTAGCAATTATCATTTCATACTTACAGCGATGACCCATCACTGATATCTAATCTAAAAGATCTCCCATGGGCCATCTTGCATGAGTTTTCCTTGAGGATCCCTAAAATTGACTAAGTCATAGATTTTTAGGTTTTCTAACTATCTCTTCTCCCCTTACCAATGTCATCTCCATCTATCCCTCCCTTCCCCCTTTTCTTCTATGTGTTTCAAGTATCATCCTTCTACCTTCTTTGTTACCCTTTATCGATCTCTCTCTTCCTTTAGTTTTTTCTCTTCTTCTATTAGTTTTTGAGGGTTGGCCATTGGCCTTCCTATTCACCTTCTTCTACTCCCTTCATCCACTATCGCTCGATAGTCTGATGTATAACCTCCATGGTATGAAGTTCGACCTTTGAAGTCTCATCTTCTTCAACCTTCCATACTTTTGTTTCACCCTTCTCCTTCTATCTCTTCTTCCCACTGATGCCTTGATTCCAAATTTGGCTAAGTATCGGGTTTACACACATCGGCCTTCACCCTTACATCTTACCTATTACCTACAGAGGTAAGAGGTGTGACTTCCCTCTAACCTCTTACCTCTGACGGTCCAAGGTCCAACCCCCGACATCCCATTTTTTCTTCATGGTTTCACTTCTTTCCTTCTTCCCAACAAGTGGTAAGTTGTACTCCCAAAGCTTGACCTCTAATGGCTTGAGGTTGATGTGTATAAAGTAAGTTGTAAGCAACATGAAGCTAGCTCAATGCCCAACATCTGATGGCTTGAAATACAACCCCTAATGAAGATGCATTTTTGGGGCTCCGAACCATTTTTTTCAAATGCTTGTAGATGTCTTGTTTGGGTCTTGACACCCCAACGATCCACGTATTGGCACAGTTTTTTTCAGTGACACCATTAATGTGCATCTACCTCCCAGCTACCAGACATGTTTTTAAGGGTTTGACAATAATGTTAATGAATTTTGGTGACTTCTCCTAGTGATTTTGTAGGCACCCATACCCATTCATTGTTTTTTCCTCACTCTTTCTCATAATCCCTTGCCTAGATCGTAGATTTAGCCGAAGTTTTTAGACGAATTTCTAGAAAATCTTCACGGATTTTCTTAGAAATCTTCATGGAAAGGGGATGACATGTTGGTTTTTCTCTCTCTAGGATCTTCTTAGCACAATTTTCATAGTAGGTATGGGTTCCCATGCTCATTCATTGTCTCTTGTTGACTTTACATTCTGATATGTTCCCTAGTCACGAGTTTCATAGAGGGCTCCATTCTTTCACACCACATGCTTCATTTCTATCCTAGTTAGGGTTAAGGTTCATTTTTAGTGTATTCATCTGATTTATTATTGATCTATCAAAGTAACACTTGTATTCATTTTGAGGGATCTTCCTTTGGCTTCTCTAGGGTTTTCTCTTGCAAACACTATAATTTAAAGATTGCTTCCATGCTTTCATGTTAATAAAATTCAGCTATTATCATTGTATCTCTTTCATGTTTCAGTGAAATCATCTTACCTTTGTGGCTAAGTGTATGTTTTAGTTGTTTTGTTGATGTATTATTCTATTTAGAAGTAGGAAGAAACACATTTCTACCTTGGTGCATCACCTTCTTTCATTTGAACATATTTTCCTTCTATTCCATTTTCCTTTGTGATTTGTTAGATTAGGTTAGTGATAGGTTTCATTTCTTTGGTTAGACCAACACATTTTCACTTAGTTTAGAAGAGGAAGTTGGCCTTCTTCAAAAATTCAACCTTATTCACATAAGGTCCCACAACCTTGAGGTTGTTTCCATTGTGTCATTAGAACACTGAACTCTTGTTCAGTAGGGTGTAGTTTTATGTTACAAGTACAATAAGAAGGATGATTCCATTAATATATCATTTCACACTAATGAGTATGCTGGTGATGATCTTGGTTAATTGATTAGTGTATTATATTACATGACTCATAGTAGGGAGTGGAAATCTAATTACAAGGAATGTGATTCAATACATGTTTTCCTTGGTGATAAAAACTATTTAAAGATATATGGTTGAGGAAAGGTGTAATTTTCATGTATGAGAAATTGAAGATACTAAAATTTTAACACACTAGGTTTTTTTATAAATTTTATTTTTTTCTCTAAGATGATTGATTTTGTTATGCGTGACACATTTGATGAAAAAAGGTGCATGCTAGTTTTTTTCCTATTTTTAAAAAATAATCCAATGAAGGTTTGTTCAACAAAAAGAAATATTTTATGATATCAAGCCTCATCATAATGGGACCATAAACTAGAGGTCAATGAAAGGATTACCAAACACTAGGAAAATATTATAGTAAAGCGCATATATATTTAAATTTAGGATTAGGTAGAACAACTTTTTTTATGTGGTCTCCAAAGATGAAAATGTGTAAAATTTTGTATAAATAATACAATATCAAATATTAGAAGTGAAAAGATAAGTGACTAGTATGAATGAAATCATGGATCCCATCAAGGATATTCCAAACTCCAAAAATATATATAGATGATGCTAATCTCAAAACCAAAGGCATAATCAAGAAGGGTCATCAAAATGAATTGGTCGTGATAAAAATTAAAGCACTCATATGGGATGTTATAATATATTAATAGTGATGAACATATAAGAAAAAAAGGTAGAAATAAGAGTAGAAGAAAAGGAAGGGTAAAAGGTCTCTAAACTATCAAATATATGAGCAATTGTAGATGTTGACTTGATAGTTTCTTTGATTATTCCACAAGGATTACCTCCAACATTAGATTATGATCATTAAATTAAACTAGTACTAGAGCACTATAAACCATATATCACCTCTTCCATTATGGCACAACCAAAGTTTAGTGCACTAGAAGAATACATCCATCAACACTACAAGGTAAGAAAATAGAATTAAACATAATGAAGAGAGATTTATCAAAGATTGATGATGATAAAAAATCATTTTGGAACCTAATGGAATCCTTTGGAGATACATTAATAGGATAAAAGTAAGGATAATTATTTAGGGTATCTAATAAAGAGGAATTGATTGGCCTTGGAAGATGCAAGACAAGAGGAGAAATAATTCTTCTAGAAGCATGTAGTGATTTAAAAAATTAAGGATAATGTTATTTTAGAGGGGAGGGACATGCTATAACCTTAATCCTATAGCTTGAATAGTCATATGACTATTTATCTTGTGGCTTTCATCACTTAATTAATTTCTATAATCAATAATATAGTCTTATAAATGTAGTTTAGTTTGCTTGGATTAAATACATGACATAAGTAGGGTATATGTAGGAGTTGCAAGTTAGTTATTATCATCATGCTATAAATTTTATTCTTAATGGATATTTTTAAGGTTTTCCCTCTTGAAGTGTCTAATTCTTCTCAAGTAATATTAGTTATATACATAATAGCTCATATTATACTATTCACTTATGTAAGCTTATTCACTATACTATACTTCTCTTTCATTTATGATAAATATTGATATTATTTTCCATATATTATTTGGAATTTTTTTATATTTTCTCAAGTTCAAGTATTTAAAAGTACTTTTATAAAATAAAAAATAGCAAAAAAAATTCTAAGATTAGAAAATGGTGAGGGAGATTTTATCAAAGTATTTTGAAGCATATTTCAAGCACACAATATTTTTTATACAATGGGTGACTTCCTCTATAATATTATAGAATGGTGTGGGTAAAAGGATGGAAAAATCCTTGGTTGATTAGGATTTTTGTTAATTGAGTAGTACTAATCTAGGAAAGGAGTTTTGTACTAAAGCAATTGGTATTGCTTGTAATTTGAAAAATAGGTTGAGAAGCCACTACATGAGATGTGGAAAATTAAAAAAATTATAACACATTTGAGAGTATTTATTTGTGATGAGTTTGTGTATTTTATAGAGCGTAAATGATACAAGTTGGAATTCAAGGTTGAAAACTAAATTTTCAATGGCTATGGTAAGATTTCTAAAGGCTAGAAGATTTAAAATTTGGTAATAGAGAATGTTCTCTATTTAATGAATGGAAAACAATATACTAAGAGGGGGTGAATCAGTATATCCAAATAATTTAAAACTATTTAATTCAACATGAATTTCCATTAATCACTTATCAAAATAATTAGTGCTAATGAAGCAACACACATTCACACACTCACACAATGAACACTAGACATGCATGGAAACCAAGAATCTGAAAAACCATGATGAGAATAGCTGCTTCAAGCTATTGTCCAACTATAGCTACATAGAAATAATAAATAAATTACAATCATGTAGTAGGAACTTATAATGGAGTGAATTTTCACCCCTTTCAAATTACCCATTTACGCCCCTTACCTTAGAAAAATTAAACCTGGCAATGCTTTTCCACTTCATCCATTTGCTTGCCACCCACTTGGTGGTTGTCTATAGTGTTAGTGGGGGAATTTTTATTGAGGAAGCTAGTACAATGCGCCAACAACTACATAGAGTACACCATCCTGAAAAGATTCCTACCTCTAGAATCTACAGAGGCATTACACATCTCCATTCATGATGTTCAGAGTAATATCCCTATGCCCTTGAACAACCTCGAATGGCTATTTTGGGGATCTATTCTTGCTAAAAACACCTATCTTTCCATTCATTCAATCTTCTACACATTTCTACATGTCTCTTGAACTCTACTTGCTGCTATACACTCCATTTTCATAGCATTCTCCAATATTCAAGCTCCAAGGTGATATTCTTCTAGTTTTCACTATAATTGTTGTGGCAATGGTGGCAGTCACAAACTTGCGAGCTTCCATCTCCCTTCACATGCTTGAGGGAATCTTGTTGGGGAGGTGATATCCATTTCATTTAGAATTTTCATTTGATTTACATAGCATATTGTTGTTGCCATTGCTTGGTGTTTCTTTGATTTTAGTACATTCTTATCATACTTTCTCTTTTATGGTTATTTTGGCTATCCATGGAGGTGGGAACACTAAAATGGGGTTTTGACTATGGCAAGCCTCAAAACAACCCAAACATTTTTCCTTATTCTTTTTTTGTGTATGTGTTTGTGTTTGTGTGGAGCTTGTGAGGGGCTAGACTAACTATAAGTTTAGTTTCTACCACCTTTATTCTCATCAACTTCTATCTTTCAAGTTAAAGTGTTATTCTTGTTATTTCAGTATTCTAGCTCTTTTATGTTTTCTATCATTATATAAAACCTCATTTATCAGGTAGTTAGTGAGTTTTCTATTAGTCTTGATTTTCCTTCATACTTTTTTCTCATATGAATTCTAGCACCCGATCAAGATGCCAACGTGCATTGTTGTCATTTGTCTTATGTGTTGAAGTCCTTTGGCAAAGAGCTACCTAGGTCACAGTATTGACTCAGTAATTCACTCACCTGATTCCCTAAGCCTCTTGAGTTGATAGAAGGATAGTGGTAACTCAATTTCCCTTCCTTTTCACCCACCTAAAACATTATACTTACCTTGAACAATCCTTAGCATGAGGTATATCAAGGCAGCTGATCATTCTAGACCCTCCCGTGACCTGGGGTCTTGAGTGATCGATACCCCTCTATATTTTGGTGAACCTGATGTGAAACTTGTAATATCCATTTCTTTATGTTTACATCCTTTCTCTCATGTCTATGTAAGTTGTGGACTTGTGCATCATAATGCATTATGAGCTTCATAACTCATTCCATGGCTTCTAGGTACATTGTTAGAAGGAGTGTGTGACATCAACACTTAGGAATGGAATTTACAAGGCTTACTTCTATTAGAAACCAAGATCTAAAATGAAAACCAGAAAATTCTTCCACAGAAGAGAAAAACAGAAAAAGTAGAGCTATTGCAAAACTATGTGCAACATAATATTATTCAGAAATTCTTAATTACAAGATATGATTTTCTTTATAAAAGAAAAGATGCATAACCCTAATATTATCTTGAGCAACAAGATAGCTCAATAAGATAAGGATGAGAAACCATGTTAGAAACCAAGATCTGAAATGCAAACTAGAAAATCCTTCCATAGAAGAGAAAAACATAAAAAATAGAGCTATTGCAAAAAGATGTGCAACATAATATTATTCAGGAATTCTTAATTACAAGATATGATTTGCTTTATAAAAGCAAAGATGCATAACCCTAATCTTATCTTAAGCAACAAGATACCTCAATAAAATAAGGATGAGAATAATTAACCTAGGAATTAAGTATTACCTAAGTAAAGTTACGCAAGTGTAATTAAATATTAATTACATTAACACCCCCTATAAGTGCAACTTAGGGAGACTAAAAAAGAATGCAACTAAAACTAAGATGAATGCAAGAAAGAATGAATGGGTCCTAAAAACAAAGGCATGATCAGGTACCCAAGTACAAATGCAATAATGAAGTAGAGAAGGAAAACCTAGTGGGACAAAACCCCCCTACAATGAGATGACTGCTGCAAAGAAGCACTAGAAGAACACTATGGAGTAACACTAGAACCACAATCTGACAAGCAAGGAAAGATACTTCTATCTACAAGAAACCAAAAAATGGAATCATAATAATGTGACAGCAGACCCGATGCCACAGAACACTAGAAAACTCAAAAACTGGAACAACTCTGGAATCTGTGAAGCAACAGTAGATGAGATGATGACATAATCTGGAAACCATGTATCTCGATGTCAATGCCAAACTGAGACTAAAATCCTTCCATGGGAAGGAGTACCAAGAAGACTCTAGAACATTAACCATAAAAGCATGGCCCTCAAACTGAGAAGGATTTGAACCAATGTGGATCAAGAAACATAATCTCTCAACTGAAGTGTGAACCAATGAATCTGATATGTGTCAAGCAATAGCAAAAAAGTGTCCAAAAGAAACTAAGAAACTAGATAATCCATACGAGTTGCTAACAAATCAAGATGGATATGGAGATCAAAGTGCATGCACACTCTAATCAGATTATTATGCAAGAAACCCCCTTGATGGAACTTTATCTCAATTCATTTATTACAATAACCCAATGATTGTAAAAGGAGAGAATGCTAAATGTGGATAAATAGAAAATAAGATGATGTGGTACTGAAATGAAGTGCAAATATTAAATTTTCACCTTTCCAACTACCAAGACATCTAAGTAATCTCCAAAACACCTATCGGGAAAAATCTAGAATAATGATAAACTTGGGATAGATATAGAAAAAAGTGCATGGACAACAAAATATAGCTCCTTAATACCTTTCCAATGCCGCAAAGAAGATGAAAATTGGAGATCATGGAAAAAAGTTATGAGCTCGAAAGCCATAAATAAACATCTGAATTCAAACAAAAATAAATGCAGATAAACAGAAAAATATTGAAAAATAACCTACACCACTAAAAGTTTCTCGGAACCATCTTTCCGGTGATATCTCGTTTGCCCAATTTTGATACCGTATACCCAAGTTATGACCAAAAGAAAAAACTTGCTCCTTGAAGGAAAACTAGGGTTAAGAGGGGGCAAAGAGGGCCATTTGGCTGATGACGTCAACACTTCACGAGAAAAAATTTGATGGCCAAGAGGCCGTTGGGGTAAAAAAATTCCCCCTGCTGGAAAATATTTGCAGCTGTTGGAAAAAAATTTCCGACACTGGAATATTCTCTATCGCTGCTAGAATATTCCATGTACGACCCCAGAATATTCTTTTATCAGACTGAGGGTTTGGTTGGGAGTTGAAACTTGTTGATGGTAGGCCGACGGTGAAGTGGGGTGGCGGTGGCAGACTGGTGGCCACCTGATGGCTGAAACCTTATGCACTGTGAGCGCTAGCGTGGAAATCGAAAAGACCTATTTTTTGCATTTTTTCTGGTTTTTGTGCCTCGGGAAGCGAGCTAGGGGCTGGGGAGGCCATACAGCCTCCCTAGCAATTTTTTTTGGTCTTAGAATCAAATTTCACCAAAGTCGACAAAACGAAGGGCAATCTTAGGGTTTTTGGCTACTGCAAATGCGATGGTGACCTCCGTTTGTGCCCAAAGTGCCCCCAAAAAATGGCTACCTCTAGAACTTGCAAAAAATCTCCCAGCCTGAAACCCTCACAGATTTGGCAAATGATGGCCAAAATCTGCAAAATAAAAGCCAATCTTGACTTTTTCCAGTGCTCTGAAACCAATAGTGAAGCCCAATCTGATCCAAAATGCCTCATAAATGAACTCAAGGAATGATACCTTCGAGGAATCCCGAATGAACTCTACAATGATTTTCTCAAAAAATCTGACAAGGGGTTGCAAATTGAGGCTCTGATACCATGTTAGAAACCAAGATCTGAAATGCAAACTAGAAAATCCTTCCACATAACAGAAAAATAGAAAAATTAGAGCTATTGCAAAAAGATGTGCAACATAATATTATTTAGGAATTCTTAATTACAAGATATGATTTGCTTTATAAAAGAAAAGATGCATAACCCTAATCTTATCTTGAGCAACAAGATAGCTCAATAAGATAAGGATGAGAATAATTAACCTAGGAATTAAATATTACCTAAGGAAAGTTATGCAAGTGTAATTAAATATTAATTACACTAACAACTTGAGCTCTTGCCTGCCAAGAGATGGTATTAGTGAAAAAGAAAAGTTACTTCGATGAAACCACTCGTGCCTCTACACTGAGAGTGAAGCCATCCCTATTTACAAAGAGAATCTCATGTCTCTAGATAAGAGGTTATTGGATCTTGCAAATCACTTAGAGAAATATCAAAGCATTGCTAGGGATACAAGGGTTGCTAATGAGATCAAGTATATGTTACTCAAGGATTGGACATGCATAGAATTTCTTTGTGGCCTTAACAATTTAGTGCAAGCATATGTCCCCTCTTACAACCCTCAGTTAATAATTACATGAGGTCATGAGAAAAATACCTATGAAAGATAGATTAGTGTCTTGATGCCCATGATGTCAATATGCATGGCTTAAATGAGCCTCTTTGTTAACATCTTCACTCTTGATCCACCCCCTACTATCAAAGCAAGCAGAATACCCCTTTCATTCAATTTTCTTCCTCCTAAGGGAAAATATTTCTTGGAAGTGGGATTTGCAATAGAGTGGGGGCTGGTAATCCTGGTGTGTCTAGTGGTTTTGATTGTGGCTTTAGTGGTGGTCATGATGGTGGCTCTGATGATAGTCACAACGGTGGCTCCGGTGTTGGCTACAGTGGTGGCTATGGTGGTGGCTCTAGTGGTGGCTAGGGTAGTAGCCTTGAAAATGTTGAACAGTCTAGATAACTGAGAGGGGGGTGAATCAGTTATCATAAAACAATTTTCTTTTCTTTAATTAATCCAAAGCAAGCATATTATCAGCCTCCTAAATTGATTTAACAACTAGGCCTTTACACCCATGATTCAAAGATTGGACATCTAACCTGAATAGCTATTTCCATCATCATGAATGTTCATTTAACTTGTCAACCTAGGGATTTGAACTTGAAATGGGTTAGCACAATATGTGCACTAGGAACCCAAAGTACCCATTTTCATTCTATAGCTAAGAAAGATACAATGCTGAAAATAAATTTCTTGGAAAGGAATAACATAAATGTTGAACATCAACCAACAACTACACCAAGCTGAAATGTATCACAAAAATAAAAATATGAGCAAACAAACATGACACTACTATGTCTTCTTTGGCTGTAGGAATAGTCACATAATGGAATTCTAGTGGCTATAGGAACAGTCGGCACGAAATTCTTAACTAATTACTAAACATAAAGTATTACTAAACTAGTACTAAACTAAAGGACGAAATACTCACCAAGTGGGACCCCTTGGATAGGTATCCCCTAAAACTAATGAAAACTCAGATGCTCAAGATTATAACTTCATTTCATTCATTGGAATTCATGAGTACAGAAAAGTATATTTACTATATTGTTGGAAACTTAAGAATGCAAATACATCATTGGATCACACAACCTTTTGACAAGGAGCATCTGATCCTTATTTATACTATCACCTCAGCAAGGTGGTCAACTCCATGAACTGGGAGGAGGCCATTTAGGGAAAGCAAAGAAAGTGAAGAGGCAGTTACATGTGCATGGAATTTGGTTAGAAATGCATGTAGATTTAGCACAATAGTAATGCCTATATTTTCTCAACAACAATAAAGACCACTACAAGGTGATTACAATTGTTGCATGGGGAATCTACTGCCGTCGACCTCCTTTGACCTTTGAATGATTCCTTTTTCGGATGTTATGGTGCATGCCTAGCTAGCAGTGTCTTTCCAATTTAGTATCCTCAAATTATATCTGCATGGAAATGTGAGTACACACAATAATTGCATATCTGTAACCACCTTAAAGAGAATTCATCAGCCACATGCATAATTAATATAAATAGTCCATATAACATGCCAATGTCATTAAAGATTTCCAAAAATAGTATTAAGCCCAATGTCTATAGTTTGGAGGAAATATCATAAAAAAACAACACTTAACATCAAGGTCCATGATAACTGCAACAACTAAATCATAAATTCTACCCAAAATTAGACCATAAACTAGACTCATCATTCCCCCCAACCTAAGGTTTTACTGGTCCTCTTGTAGGGGAAGGGTTGTTCTTCTGCTAGGTCAATGCTCTAAAATTTGCAACTGACAACTTTCCTACATCAGTGTTTGCTATGCGTGAATCAAGGTCCCAATAGAATCCTCCCAATCTGTCCAATCTACTCCATCTCTATCTCTTTACAACAATATCATAGTGGTAAAACCTAAAGTTTGACACGGGCCACATTAGGATGGGTGGCTGAAAAGTTAGGGGAAGCCAAAATCACCCTTTTGTCCTTCCAATTTGAATATTTTTGTCAATTCTTTCGAGAGTTGCAGCATTGTTCTAGATGGAATGAGGCTCAACTTTCTTTAGCTCATTAGTTAAGATATTCCATCTTTGTGAGAGGTATCTCTTCACAATTTCCTCTGTTGCTTTTTCCTTTTCCTCATATTCACTATAGACTGTTTCTATCCAAGACATGATACTATTACCATAGCTAGGTCTGAGAAGCATTCTGTGCCATTCCCTAAAAATGTCACTTGGATTCCTTGATTCAACCCTGATGGACAAAGGGATGTTGGATTCCATTTGCTTATAAGCCCCATATTGTTGTCCCCAACTAATCTCATTTTGCAACCAGGACATAAATTCCCTTAATTGGACATCCCCAACATACAACAATGGATTCCAATCCTGGTCTTGAGTCATAGCATAATTATTCAATTAAAACTCACACAAAAAATTCTTCATCTCAGGGGAAGCAATCTGATAAGCATTAAAAAATTTAGTAGGGGTCTCAATGGAAGGGTTCAAACCTGAGGCAATCCTTACCAACCTAAAAGAAAGATATTTCTCCTTCAAATGCAGAGCATAGACCCTTGGAGGGGTCCTAAACTCTAAAATCTATTGTACCAAAGCTCCCATATCATCCACCCTCTTCTTTAAGGTAGTAATTTTTGCGTCCTTGTCTTCAATCTCCTATTCTTTCTTCAACCTTCATTTCTCCTCCTTCCATTCTTCTTCCCTTCTTTGCATCTCTTTCCATAAATGCATAGCTACCATGTGCATTGAAAAATCAGGGGAGTTATGTTTTCCTACCAGCATTTTTCCTGGCACTGATGCTTGATCTTCATATGGTACTAACTACAAGGATTCAGGTTGTCCCATCAATTATGGCTGCAGGGGCACAAATTTTTCTCCCAATTCTTGTTGTTGCTATCGGGACTCCTACTCTTGTTCTTGTTCTAGATTTTTCTGAAGGATATCTTGTTGCAGGATCTCTTGTTGTAGGAAATCCTTATTTTCTTCATACTCCTGGTTCTCCACTTGTTCTGCAATGTTGGCAAGATCAACCAATGTTATGTTCACTGTCATCTTAAATATATCCTCTTCCTTTGCATTCACTTTCCCCATTGGAGCTTGTGTCCTCCTGTGATATTTCTCTAGAATTAGGGATTTCTTATAGAGGCATACCAAAGGCTAGCCCAATAGGTCTTGATTTCCTAAGAGGGCTCTCATGTTTTTCATTAGTTGTAGGATGAATAGTGTCATCCTTCTACTTCTTTGAGCTTGGTATTTCTTTTTCTGTTGACTGATTTTTAGCTTTTCTTATTCTCATTTCTTCCTCTCTCTTCTATGCCCTAGGTTTCATTAGGATTCCAAGCGGAACATCATCATCAAAATCTAGAGGGGAACTTTCTTTGTCTAAGTGCTCTATCCTAGAAGAGCTCATTTCTATGGTTTCTTTTGTTGTAGGAGATTTTACACTAGGGCCTGTGCCAGAGGTTGAAGTACCAAGAGTGGCTTTAGTCATGCTCAATCTCCTGCTAGACCTATGAGGTTGAGGTAAAACCCTAGGTTTCAAATGCTCCATTCTAATTTGATCATTTTTTTATGAATTCTTCCTAGTTCATTCTATCCACATCATGTAGAGACTTCTCAACTAACAATTTAATCAGACATTGGTGGGAAATAGATTTGTCCCTACCTTTTTGAGTCTCGGCTACCATGATTGAAAGAAGGTTGTACAATACGTTCGGTACTTTCATCCTCCTGTTGTGCCACATTTGATTCAAAAGCTTGAAGTGCACATAATGCATATTTGATTGGTGACCTTCATAGGTGATATATTTTATGACATAAATAGCTATCTGCTTCCATGGCTTAGGCAAAGACATTCTCTTCACACCCTGTTTATCTATGCTCAATGGAGGGTCGCTCGGTTCTATAAATTCGGCCCTAGCTGATATGGAATCTCTAGAAGCAAGGTAATTTTCACCATTAGTAGGTAACCCTGTAACTTCTACAATTATTTCTTTAGTTGCCAGGACCTCCAACCCTTTTACCGTGGCCTTCCCTTCAAACAATGTCTAGGCGAATTCTAGTGCAATGCCTTTATCAAAAACATCCAACTTCAGGAAGTAGTCTATCCACCCGTAGTTTCTGAATTTGGCTAGGCATTGTGCATCCTACAATAATACATTGTGTACCATGGGTTCCTTTCAAATTAACCCACCTCCCATTGTCTGCAATCAAACAATCACTTTGAGGTTTCCTTCCTACAATTCTTGTCTAAAAAACCAAATTTACCTTCCTGCAACACTTGCTAAATTTCCAATGCCAATGTTGAATGAATTTTCCCTTTCTATTTTAACTTTTGTTTACAGCTTGAGATTATGATAGGTTCAATAATGGGAATGGAGGAATAATAAAGGAAAGCTATGATGGAGATAAATGGCGGCAACAGTTGGTGTCACCTCACACATGCGAGCTATCTTCTCACTCAGATTTCAAATTGGCTCAATTTAAATTTTGCTAATGTGGAACAACATGGACTGACATGGGGGTAAATTATTCACATATTCCAACCAACCTAAATTTTGGCATGTGTCCTCACATGCAAGATGGTAATTTGACATGGGTAGGGAATAATGACATGCTATAGTGAACATTCATATTAACATGCAACAATTAAATGAATTCACTTAAAGACAATTAAGATATAGCAATTAATGCACACATACCTAAATGTGTGGAGGATTTGTTGCAAATATTGTGGAGAAAGTACCATTCACCTTTTTAGGAAATAAGTTGAGTAATTAATAAAAATGAGGCGGGATGAGGTGGAGTGGAATGAAGTGAAGTCATGGAAGAGAGAGAAAGGTGGAGGTGGATTGGCAAATGGGTGGATGGGTGAAGAAGTGGACTCCCACGGAAGTGGAAGTCTTTATTATGACAAGTACATACCTTAATTAGCCAGAAGGAGGGACACTAGGTCCACTTCCTTTAGTTGTAGGAAGCTCGGGTGTTGCAGGATGAGTGAATTGTTATAGGAACTCCTCCTTGGAAGTTGACTTGTGATACAATTTGAGGTGATGACCATTGACAAGTAGCTTAAACCTAACTAGGTCAATAGTAATGGGTTGTACAACACCATTAGGAAATATTTTATCAACCGTATATGGTCCTAGCCACCTTGTCTGCAATTTTCCTATATTGTCCTGATACCTTGAGTCATAGAGCAGGGTTGAATCTCTTGGTTGGAATTTCTTGTCCTTGATGAATTTATCATGTCACTTGATTCTCTGATTTTGCACTACCTCTATGTGATGCAAGACTTCTCTCCTCATCTCATCCAAATAATTTAGCTACATGATTCTTTCTTTATTTTCCTCAGAGATATCCACCCCCAAATCTACTACAGTCCTAAGAGTCTTATGTTCAAACTCAATGGGAATCATGGCTTTCTTTCCATACAACAACTCAAATGGAGTGAAGCTTGTAGTTGTTTTCCAAGTAGTTCTCTAGGCCCAAACAACATCTGGTAATCTATTTTCCCAATCCTTTTGTGGATAGCTATTGGTTTGGTCAAAATAGCTTCAACTTCTCTATTGGTCACCTCAACTTGGCCATTGCCTTGGGGGTGATAAGGAGTATACTTCTTGTGTCTTATATTGTACTCATTGACTAGTGTTGTAACAAGGGTTGATGTGAATTGAGCCCCTTGATCAGTCACTATCTCTCTTGGAACTCCATACCTAGTGAAAATCTCCTCATAAAGAAATTTTGCAACTTTTTTTTATCTCTTGCATGCTTCATGGCCTTAACTTCTACCCACTTTGTTACATAATCAATGCAAACCAGGATATAAGACTTACCATTTGATAAAGGGGAAATGGGTCCTACAAAATCCAATCCCTACTTGTTAAAGGGAATGATTACTACCTAAGGGTAAAGTGACATCTCATCAGATTTGGCTGGCTTGCCCATTATTTAGCATCTATCACATTTTCTTGTATACCTTCCTGCATCCTTATGGAGTGTTGGCTAGTAATATCCGATGTTCAAAATATTTATTGTTGTCCTCTTGGTTGTAAAATTTCCTCCACATGGTTCATTGTGACATGCATTCAAACTGTCAAATTTCTCATCTTGCCTCACACATCTCCTCATGACATGGTCTAGTCTAGTATAAAACAAACATCCAACAATCCATGAGTAAGGAAAATAGTTTTCAATGAGCACCCTTCTTTCTTTTGGAGAGAAGTGAGGAGAAACTCTACCTGTGACCAGATAATTAGCTATGTCAGCATACCAGAGTGTTTGCACACTAATGGAGAATAGGTGCTCATCAAGAAAAGAGTCATCTATGTCTTGATTATCCACTGATGTAGTCAGCCTTGAAAGAAAATATGAAACAACATTGGCCTTCCCTGATTTATCCACAATGGTTATGTCAAACTCCTGCATCAACAATAACCATCTTTCCAACCTACCAGATATCAAAGGTTTATTCATGACATATCTAATGGCTACATGATCAGTGTGCACAAAGATTTGGTAACCTATTATGTAGTGCCTAAATTTGTTAAGGGCATAGATCACTACCAACATTTCTTTCTTTGTCAAAGTATAGTTGAATTCAGCTCCCTATAATTTTTTACCGACAAAATAAATGGCATTTTTAATAGTTCCTTATTTCTATCCTAAGACTACTCCTATAGCATAATTTGATGCATCTATATGGATGTGGAAAGGAAGCTCCCAATTAGGTCCTTTGAGTACAGGAGCATGAGTCATGGCTACCTTCAAATTAGAAAATGACTTGTCACAACCTTCAATCCATAGGAATTCAACATCTTTAGTGAGAATATTATATAATGGTACTTCTATTTTGGTTAAATCCTTGATGAAACCCCTATAATATCCTGCATGGCCCAAGAAACTCCTAACATCTTTTTGTTTTGCAGTTTGGGAAATATTTGTGATCACCTCAATCTTTGCAAGATATACTTGAATTCCTTTGTGGGAGATGTAGTGTCCAAGCACTACACATTCCTAGATCATTATGAAGAAATTTTCACTATTTAAGGATAGATTTTGGTTTTCACATCTCTGTAGGAATCTATTGAGATTTTTCAATGCCTGATTGAAATCAACACCATAGGTGGTAATGTCATCCACGTAAATTTCCATGCAATCAAGAGAGATATTTGAAAAGTTACGGGTGCATTGCATAAGCCAAATGGGAGTACTAAGTAAGCATAGGTTCCCCATGAATAGGTAAAATTGGTCTTCTCCTAGTCCTTTAGTGCAATTTGGATCTAGTTGTACCTATTGAATCCATCTAAAAAAGAAAAGTATTGCTTTCCTGCAAGTGAGTCCAAAACTTGATCTATGAAAGGTAAAGGAAAATGGTACTTTTTGGTAGCAGCATTAAGTTCCTTGTAATCAACACAAACTCACCATTTCCATCCTTACTTGGGTATAATAACTAATGGAGACACCCACTGGCTATCTGAAATGGGATAGATAAATCCTGCATCTAGCAATTTCTAAAATTCTCCTTTTAGAATTTCTCTCAGTGCAGGGTTGATTCTTCTTTGTGGCTGTCTCATTAGGGTGAAACCATCTCTTATGTAAATTCTATGAGTGCAAAGCTTAGGGTCCAATCCCTTAATATCATGATAGTCCCATGCAAATGCATGTTGGTGGGTCCTCAATAAGTTTACCAATAACAATTGTTGTTCTTCACTTAGTTGGCTATTAACATTTAGATATTTTCCTTCTGACACCTGCACTTGTGTAGGTAACTCTATCATGGATGCTTCATTAATCCATGGTACCTTGAGTTCATATGGTATAAATGTATGGTACATACCTGTTGTTGTAGGAATCCCAACTATAGGAAGAGTGGATGTAGGAAGAGTGGTTGTAGGAAGAACGTCTGCAGGAAAAGTGGTTGTAAGAAGAGCAGGTAGAAGAGTCTTTTCTAGAGCTGCAGAATGAGAAGATGGTGCTTCTTCCACTTCACAATGATTTTGAATGATGTTATCCAATAATTCATCTTCATCTTGAAGCTATATAAGGGAGCTTCTACCTAACATCATAAGATGCACCACAAAATTAACTTCCTCAACCTCTTCACCAACATGTGGCCATATGGGGTCATCCTCATCATGGGATGGCTAAGCAACAGGATAAAGAAACAAAATTTTGGTGCTCTTCCCATTAGAAATGGTCATGTCTCATGTCCTGCATCCAATATATGCATCTATTGTTGCTAACCATGGTCTTCCAAGAATAATGGGATACCCGCCCATTGTAGCTTTAGGAGAAATAATCATGAAGTCTGTTGGGTACTCCCAGGATTCTAAAACTACCACCAGATCCTGCATTATAGCATTAGGCTTAATAGTAGAACTATCAAAAAGTTGCAAGATAGTAGGAGTAGATCTCATGCTTGCAATGTTTAGTTTTTGCAAGATGTCTTTAGTCATTACATTTATTGTTGCCCCTAAATCAATCAGAGCATTCTTTATTTGGATCTCGTTTATGACAATTGTTACAACAGGACTACTTGGGTCATTGTACTTGGGGATAGTCACTTTTCAAAGCATGGTTTAAGCTAGTTGTCCCACCACATGAACCATAGTAGGGTCTTTCTTCTTCCTTCCTAGCTTCTTGAGGCATGCTTCCTTAATTTCCTTGCTATAGATTGGGGCATCCTTTATGGTATGGAATAGAGGTATCTAGACACATTTATGCTTCATCTGATCCAGGATTTCAAAAGTTTTGTCCTATTTTTCTTCCTTTTTCTTGGCAACTTCCAACCTCTAAGGAAATGGTTGTTCTTGTTCAGTCTGCTTGACTTGGACTGGTTCAGGATTTTTAGGTGCACTTGGCTGAATGGGATCATTTAGAGGTTCCTCTTCATCTTCTACAGGAAGCTCAGTGATAATGGGATTGGAAGGGGCTGATAAAGTAGTCCTTGAATGCAAGTGGATGCCACTTACACTCATAGCATATGCAGGGAATTGGTTTGAATCAGCAGAGTATAGAGGCTGCTATTGTGGTTTGTTATTTGGATTGGGTGTGGGTTGAACTAGTAGCTGAGCGGGTTTAAGTGGATTTGAGTTTGGATTAGCAGGGGGAGGAATTATAGTAAGGTATTGGGGATGAGAAGGTGGTTTCATGTAACTGGTTGTCTCGGTTGGCCATTGTTGTCCTCCCCTCCATTGATTTGTTTGCTGCCAATTTCCTAGAGGTGGTTGCCAATGACCTTGATATTGCTGCCAATTCCCCTGAGGTTGGTGCCACTGGGATGGAGAGTTTTGATGATTAGTCCAAGCATTTGAAGGGTTACCCCAAGGATATGGTGGATATCCTCCATAGCTAGATGTATATGGAGGCAGCCAATGGTTACTAGATGAATAGGAATTGAAATATGGCCCAACATAAGATAGAGGTATATGTAGGAGTTGGAGGTTAGTTATTATAATCATGCTATGAATTTTATTCTTAATGGATATTTTTTAACCTTTTCCCTCTTGAAGTGTCTAATTCTTCTCAAGTAATATTAGTTATATACATCATAACTCATATTATACTATTCACTTATGTAAGCTTATTCACTATACTATACTTCTCTTTCATTTATGATAAATATTGATATTATTTTGCATATATTATTTGGAAATTTTTTATATTTTCTCAAGTTCAAGCATTTTAAAGTACTTTTATAGAATAAAAAATAGCAAATTAAATTCTAAGATTAGATAATGGTGAGTGATATTTTATCAAAGTATTTTAAAGCATATTTCAAGCACACAATATTTTTATGCAATGGATGACTCCCTATATAATATTATAGAATAGTGTGGATAAAAGGATGGAAAAAGCCTTGGCTGATTAGGATTTTTTTTAATTGAGTAGTACTAATCTTGGAAAGGAGTTTTATACTAAGGAAATCAATATTGCTTGTTAATTCAAAAATAGGTTGAGAAGCCACTACATGAGATGTGGAAAATTAAAAAAAATATAACACATTTGAGAGTATTTATTTGTGATGACTTTGTGTATTTTATAGAGGATAAATTATCCAAGTTCAAATTCAACATTGAAAACTAAATTTTCAATGGCTATGGTAAGATTTCTAAAGGCTAGAAGATATAAAATTTGGTAATAGAGAATGTTCTCTACTCAATGAATGGAAAACAATATGCTAAGAGGGGGTGAATCAGTATATCAAAATATTTAAATCTATTTAATTCAACATGAATTACCATTAATCACTTATCAAATAATTAGTTCTAATCAAGCAGCACACATTCACACAATGAACACTAGACATGCATGGAAACCTAGAATCTGAAAAACCATGATGAGAATAATGCTTGGAGCTACTGTCCAAATATAGCTACATAGAAATAATAAATAAATTACAATCATGTAGTAGGCACTTGTAATGGAGTGAACTTGTACCCCTTTCAAATTACCCATTTACACCCCTTACCTTAGAAAAATTAAACTTGGTGATGCTTTCCACTTCATCCATTTGCTTTCCACCCACTTGGGGGCTGTATGTAGTGTTGGTGGGGGAATTGTTATTGAGGATGCTAGTACAGTGCACAAACATCTACGTAGAGTGCTACCATCTTGACAGGATTCTTGCCTCTAGAATCTACAGAGGCATTACACTTCTCCATTCATGATGAAGAGTAATACCCTTGCACCCTTGAACAACCTTGAATGGCTCTTTTGGGGCTCTATTCATGCTAAAAACATCTATCTTTCCATTCATTCAATCTTCTACACACTTCTACATGTCTCTTGAACTCTAATTGTTGCTACACACTCTATTTTCATAGCATTCTCCAATATTGAAGCTCTAAGGTGGTATTCTTCTGGTTTTCACTCTCATTGTTGTGGCAACGGTGACACTCACAAACTTGTGAGCTTCATTCTCCCTTCACGTTCTTGTTGGAATCTTGTTGGGGAGGTGATATCCATTTCATTTAGCATTGTAATTTTATTTACATAGCATATTGTTGTTTCCATTGCTTGGAATTTCTTTAATTTTAGTATGTTCTTTATCATACTTTCTCTTTTGTGGCTATTCTAGCTATCCATAGAGGTGGGAACACTGAAATGGGGTTTTGAATGCAACAAGCCTCAAAAAAAGCCAAAAAAAATTCCTTGTTCTTTTTTTGTGTAGGTGTTTTGTTTGTGTGGAGCTTGTGAGAGGCTAGACTAACCGTAAGTTTAGTTTCTACCACATTTGTTCTCATCAACTTCTATCTTTGAATTTAAAGTTTTATTCTTGTTATTTCAGTATTCTAGCTCTTTTATGTTTTCTATCATTATATAAAACCTCGTTTATCAGGTAGTTAATGAGTTTTCTATTATTCTTGATTTTCCTTCATACTTTTTTCTCATACAGATTCCAACATGCCATGCTGTCGTTTGTCTTCTATGTTGAAGTCCTCTAGCAGAGAGCTACCTAGGTCATCATCTTGACTCAGGAATTCACTCACCTCATACCCTGAGCCTCTCGAGTTGATAGAAGGATAGTGGCAAGTCAATTTCCATTCCTTATCACCCTCCTAAAACATTAAACTTACCCTAAAAAATCCTTGGCATGAGGTAGATCAAGGCAGTTGATCATTCTAGACCCTCCCGTGACCTAGGGTCTTGAGCGATCAGTCCCCCTCCTCTATTTTTTGGTGAACCTGATGTGAAACTTGTAATATACATTTCTTTGTGTTTAGGTCCTTTCTCTCATGTCTATGTAAGTTGTGGACTTGTAAATCATAACGTGTTATGAGCTTCATAACTCATTGTTGGATCTCAGTTGTGATCATATGGTTTGTCCTTGATGACAAAATCCTTTTTTGTTGATTCTACTTGTTGAAAGTTTCAGATTGGTTTCTCATGCTTTATCTTGATACAGTTGTGTCTATATGGTTTACATGTCTTAGCATTCAGTGGACAGTTTATATGGTTTGTCCTTGATGACAAAATCCCTTTCTGTTGATTCTACTTGTTGAAAGTTTCAGATTGGTTTCTCATGCTTTATCTTGATACAGTTGTGTCTATATGGTTTACATGTCTTGGCATTTAGTGGATAGTTTATATGGTTTGTCCTTGATGACAAAAATCCCTTTCTGATTGATTCTACTTGTTGAAAGTTTCAGATTGGTTTCTCATGCTTTATCTTGATATAGTTGTGTCTATATGGTTTACATGTCTTGGCATTCAGTGGACAATTTACATTCAGAATTTTAATATCTTATGGTACTGTTCAGTTTGAGCTTCATGTAGTCTCAAGTTATCTTTTTGTACATTGTTTCGGTGACAGAAAAAGAACATATCAGCGTGAGAATGGCAGGGTCTCCCCGATCCATATTGTTTTTCGCTTGTATAAGTCTATTTTTGCCTATCGGCAAGACTTATTTGATGTCACACCGATCGGAGATTAAATGGAAACACATCGGCAAGAGTTTAAGGCATCGGTCTGAGGTCACAGCGAAATTGTTATGTCTCACTGACCATATGCATGTGGATGTCTATTGTCAAGACATTCACGTGGTTTCGGCGACTGAGGATGAGTTTATCAACAGGAGTTTTGTTATCGAGGTATTGTCTCATCGAACTTGAAATGTCTCCCCGACTAGTGCATATGGAGGTTCATCGGCAAAGCTGGGCGGTATCGGAATAGGTCTCGGCGAAGTGGTTTTGTCTCGATGACATCACATCTGGGGTTTTGCTTCGGCCAAAAATAATGTATTCGGTATATTGTCTCATTGAAGATTTTTTGTCTCACCGATGGAATACAAATGGTCTCTGTCGGTATGAGAATTGAATTCTCTTGGCGATCTGTGTGAATTCGGGGTGTTTTGGTATGACATAAAACAATCTACAAGATGTCTCCCCGATAGTTTGAAGTTACAACAACATATATAGGATGGATGGACTCATCGGCAAGAAAAACCATGTGTCTCGGTGACCAATGTGTATCAAGTGCGCTTTCAGTATAACGAAGTATATCTATATGAGGTCTCCCCGAGAGTGATATGTCACAGCGATAGGAATGATCACATGGGCTTTCGGTAAGACACAGGATGCTCTACAAGAAGTCACCCCGACTATGCATTGTCTTGCGAAGGTGGATGAAAGGATGTCTTTCAGCAAAACAAAGCATCATCTACGAAATGTCTCCCCGACAGCGAATGTCACAGTGACAAATAGAGGGACGACTGACGGCGATAAAGTTGCCTTCGGCATAGGTATTGAATTGTCTCAGTGACACACAAGTGGATGAAGACTTTCAAAAAGACATGGTGTGCTCTACAGGAGGTCTCCTCGATATCATAATGTTATAGCCCGAAACTATAAGAAAAGGTTTTTGTCGGTGTGACAACATTAATGTCTTGGTGATCTATTGTGAGCTCGAGGCTTTCAGCAAAACAAAGTGAATTCTCTATAAGGTTTGCCTGATAATGAAGGGTCACGGAAAAACAGAAGGAACCAAAGTATGATTAACGATTGAATTGCCTTCGGCATAACTGGTGGATGTATCAGCGACTATTTCACTATGAATAACAGAAATGTGATCTTGGGGAAACATAAAGATCTTTGATATGGTTTCTCCCCAATGGCAGAAAGGCTTGGCGATGCATAAGGATAAAAGGAAACGCAGCTCACATAAGGTCATAGCGAATCACAAAGAACACGTGGTGACTGTTGTCTCAGAGAATGATTAATGAAGACTCATACACTGTGGCCGACATGGATTTTTCTAAGTATAGTTGCATTTGACATCTTTGGTTGGCATCGAATCTCTAGAAAAATAATCTCTGAGGATTTAGAGGTTATGATTTTTTGTTAGTGGGCAGTCATGGCTTTGATGAAAATCTTTTAGTTACAATTTGAAATCTCCTGATTCAACGCAGAATTTAAAGCTCTCTGGATAGGTGTTACTCTGATTTTTACCATCATCCACAGATCATCAGTATTCTGCTTCACATTCTAAAATTAGCAAGAGAGTTTCAGAATCTTGTGAAAAACAATTTTTGCAAATTTCTTCATTGACAAACATACTTGAAATGTATATAAATACTTGTGTTGAAAATAGTGAAGGTGCTGCTAGCCAGTAATTCTGAGAGATAGTTATTTTGGCCGTATCAAGAGATGTATTGGAAAAATCTGTAATACAAGAGTTGGATTCTTAGGGTATTAAGGAGATAAGAGTGTTGAGTTTCTTGAGCTTACTTGAAAATAGAGTGATCCTCTGATATTATTATTCTAATTCTAAAATCTAAGTAAGGTGTTGGTGCTCCTTGAGATTCTTGTCTCTAAATGAGGGGTTGGTGCTCTTGGAGGTTGGTGCTTCGAGAGAATTAGCCTATAAGGCATTGTTAGTTTTTAAGATTAATCAGTAGGAAGTTTAAGTGGTTTCTACCGGGGAGGTTTCCCTTGGAAAATCTTTTGTCTCTTTATTCTTTTGTGTGCTCACTGCTTTTCTGTGTAGTTGTTGTTTCTGTTTACTATTGGGATTATTACTTTTCTCAATTATCTTTATGAATGATTACATTCAACTCATGAATGCATTAATCAAAGTAATATTGATATCCAAATCTTAGCTATGTTTTGGAAAATGCAAGATATCTCCCTCAAATCATATTTTTCCTTAAGTTGTCTAATAGATTGAGTTAATGTTGTCATATCTTTGTGCTTTCAAAAGTGATTACTTTACTCTATTGTTGGAAAGAAAAGGAAATTAAATTAAAAATCTTGGTTGAAGTTGAAAAAGTTTGAACCGATTCACCTCTCGATTAATGCGTCCATAGCTCCAACAATTGGTGTCGGGCGTAGGGTCCTCACGATGGAGTCCTAAAGCATCTAGAAGTTGTTCTGGTTTCTTGGAGTACTTTGGTTAATATGGGAAAAGAACGGCGAGAAGGAATAAAGGGAAAAAATATGTTCTTAGCAAAAATTCTGTATCATGTTCAACACAGAATCCTAGTATAAGGAATAATGAGGAAGAGTTCATGTGATGGCTCACGAAATGGTAGAATATACTAGATACTGGAACTTCTAGGTTAGAAGAACAAACTTTTATTATATGGAAAAATAGGATGGAAACATACTTACTTTCTTTAGGATCTGAAGTGTGGGAAGTAGTTTGAAAAGTTTGGCGCTACATGCAACATCTCTTCACTCTCTTGAAAGAGAAGAAAGCACCCAATTCAATACTAAGAGCTATAAATGTTATTTTTTAATAACGCCATCAACTCATTACAAAAGTCATTCATTACAGCAGTGCTAAGGAAGTTTGGGACAAGTTGACTGAAATGAATCATAATAGTGAGTTACAAGAGGAGATATCTTTGGATACTGAAATAAGTTGTGAAACATCTGAGAGTGAAGAAGGTGTAAACCTTCATAGTTTTGAAAAGAAGTCCAAGGAGATCATTAATGAATATTTAAATGATCAAGAAACTTGTGTAAAAGTAGATCAATCTTTGGGTGAAGTTAACTCTGAACAGGAATATGATGAACCAGAAAGTGAGGTTGATTTGGAAGGTGAACTCCTATGTGCCTTAGATACTATTAAGCAACTTAGAAAAGAAAACCAGTCTTTAACAAGACAGCTTCAGCAAGAAGAGAGTTTGGAAGTCAAGTTAAAAGACAAGGATGAATTGTGTAATAAACTAGAAAATGAGATTGATTCTTTAAAGAAATATTCAGATAAGGATTCCTTGTTAAAAGAACTAACTCTTAAGGATGATATGATTATTAGTCAAAAAATTGAAATTGAAGAATATAAGAGGATTGCAGATGTTGTGAGTTCTGATTTGGAGATTAAAAAGATTGTTTGTCTAAAACTTGAAGAAGAGTAGTTGCTTTAAGAAAAGAGCTTGAAAGTATCAAGGCTCAATCTGGTAAAATTCAGAAATTTGATCATAGTACTAATATATTGAATGAGATGTTGGGTAGGCAAAAGCATTCTAAAGATCCTATAGGAGTGGGATATGAGGTTGGACAAAGCTCTGCAGACAAATCTAAACATGAAACAGTGTTTACTACTTCAGATGGAAAGAAGTTTATAGCCAAGCAAACACCAAGAATGAAGGTTGATCTTGGTTACAGTATTGCTGCATCAAAGGATAACATTGACACTAGAAGACAATCTAAAGGTATTCATAGAGAAAGGAAAAATGTCTTCAGATCTTCACATCCTTGGCATGATCATTCATTCAGGTATAATCATTCTTTCCAAGGATATTGTTATGTTTGTAATGACTATGGTCATAAGGAAATTGATTGCATAAGATGGTCAAATAAGAATCATTCTAATGTTCCTAGAAATGAGGATGTGGTGTGTTACAGCTGTAACAATTTTGGTCACTTGAGAAGAGACTGTAGAATAAATACAAGTGATAATAATGTAGGGAAAAATGTTGGAAATGTCTGTAGGAAGTCTTCTATTTCTCAGAGCAATCACAAAGTCATTTGTTTCAGATGTAATAACATTGGACATAAAGTACATCAATGCAGATTCAATAGAGAGACATGTACTTTAAGCAAACAAGTGAAAAAGTATTCATTGGAGTGGAGAAGAAAGAGCAATCAAGATGACAAGAAGAGCAATAAAGATGCTTCTAAGAAAACTCCTTGTGCACTCCTTGCACAAGTGTTGCCTTCCAGGTCTTGAGAAGATGCAAAGACTCAGGGGGAGTCTATTATGGTAATATATTTTACCCCTATGGAGTCTAGAATGAGGTATGACATCTTGAATTTTCTTTTGGTGGTATAACATGTTAAGGAATGTTTTTGCTTGGTCTAGTGGTTGACAGTTTTCATAAAGTTTTTGAAATGACAATGCACTTTGTTTTTAAATGAACTCTTTGGATGCTTGGGTTTTTGGTAATAATGGTATGTCCTTATGACATCTTTGAGTGGTGTGGAGACATATAGATGAGTTCCTCAATTTATTAAAAATAAGAAAGCCTTTGTTTTGAAGTGATGTCGATGTTTTTATCTTTGGAGAATAGTGTTTGAAAAACATGTGTGATGTTATGAGCTATTTTTGTGATGATTTTATTTGGTGTTGTGTGAGGGATGAGATTAATTATCTTTGGTATTTCTCATTGTTCTTGGTGTGGTAATAGAAGTTCTCATATGGACTGAGGATGGGTGTACAAGAACAGATTGATGGTGAATTATGCAGTATACATGCTTTCAAGTTATATTATGTATATGAAAAGAGTAAAATGTTGTGTGTCATTTGAAGAAGAATAACCAGTATCATTGGTCTTTGATGTGTATTGTCATGGACAATGACTGAGGTTACGTGTGCTAAGAAGAGGTTGGTTGTTTGTGCTCAAATTTTGGTATTGCTAGATTGAAGTTAATCAAATTGAATATGGAGTAGATGATCTTGAATGTGCCTTGATCGAACATGACAAAGAAGGTGGTATGTAATAGGTCTTCAATCTTTAGGTATCAATTTGGTTTGTTACATTATAATATTTTGGTACCGTTGCTTTGGCATTGATGATAAGGACAAAGATTCTTGAAAAGGACATATTGTTATTTTTGCTCTAATATCAGCATGTTACAATCTTACTGCATTCCTGCAAATATGTCTATTGCACTATTGCTCTATTTGCAGCTGGTTCTTATGGTATTTGGTTGGCTTCTCAGTTGTGTTTCCTGGCATTGCACATTCTTCTCTTCTATCCTTTGTCATTGAGGCAAAAAGGGGGAGAGTCATTTGTGTTTTTCCATCAAGGACAAAGGGGGAGTTTGTTGGATCTCAGTTGTGATCATATGGTTTGTCCTTGATGACAAAATCCCTTTCTGTTGATTCTACTTGTTGAAAGTTTCAGATTGGTTTCTCATGCTTTATCTTGATACAGTTGTGTCTATATGGTTTACATGTCTTGGAATTTAGTGGATAGTTTATATGGTTTGTCCTTGATGAAAAAATCCCTTTCTGTTGATTCTACTTGTTGAAAGTTTCAGATTGGTTTCTCATGCTTTATCTTGATATAATTGTGTCTATATGGTTTACATGTCTTGGCATTTAGTGGATAATTTACATTCAGAATTTTAATATATTATGGTACTGTTCAGTTTGAGCTTCGTGCAGTCTTAGGTTATCTTTTTGTACATTTTTTTAGTGACAAAAAAAGAACATATCAGCGTGAGATTGGCAGGGTCTCCCCGATCCATATTGTTTTTCTACTTGTATAAGTCTATTTTTCCTATCGGCAAGACTTATTCGATGTCACACTGATCGAAGATTAAATGGAAACACATTGAAAAGAGTTTAAGGTGTCGGTCTGAGGTCATAGTGAAATTGTTATGTCTCACTGACCATATGCATGTGGACGTCTATTGGCGAGACATTCACGTGGTTTCAGCGACCGAGGATGAGCTTATCGGCAGGAGTTTTGTTATCGGGGTATTGTCTCATCAAACTTGAAATGTCTCCCTGACTAGTGCATATGGAGGTTCATCAGTAGAGCTGGGTGGTATCAGAATAGGTCTTGGTGAAGTGGTTTTGTCTCGATGACATCACATCTGGGGTTTCACTTCAGCCAAACATAATGTATTCAGTATATTGTCTCACTGAAGATTTTTTGTCTCATAGATGGAATACAAATGGTCTCTGTCGGTATGAGAATTGAATTCTCTTGGCTATCTGTGTGAATTTGAGGTGTTTCAATATGACATAAAACAATCTACAAGATGTCTCCCTGATAGTTTGAAGTTATAGCGACATATATAGGACGGATGGACTCATCGGCAAGAAAAACCATGTGTCTCGGCAACCAATGTGTATCAAGTGGGCTTTCGGTATAACAAAGTATATCTATATGAGGTCTCCATGAGAGTGATATGTCACAGTGATAGGAATGATCATGTGGGCTTTCGATAGACACAAGATGCTCTACAAGAAGTCACCCCGACTATGCATTGTCTTGCAAAGGTGGATGAAAGGATGTCTTTCAGCAAAACAAAGCATCATCTACGAAACATCTCCCCGACATCGAATGTCACAGTGACAAACAGAGGGACGACTGACGGTGATAAAGTTTCCTTCGGCATAGGTATTGAATTGTCTTAGGGACACACAAGTGGATGAAGACTTTCTGAAAGACATGGTGTGCTCTACAAGAGGTCTCCGTGATATCATAATGTTATAGCAAAGCACATAAGACAAAAGGTTTTTGTCGGTGTGAGAACATTAATGTCTTGGCGATCTATTGTGAGCTCGGGGCTTTCAGCAAAATAGAGTGAAATCTCTATAAGGTCTACCTGATAACGAAGGGTCACGACGAAATAGAAGGAACCAAAGTATGATTAATGATTGAATTTCCTTCGGCATAACTGGTGGATGTCTCAGTGACAGTTTCACTATGAATAATAGAAATGTGATCTCGGGGAAACATAAAGATCTTTGATATGGTTTCTTCCCAATGGCAGAAGGGCTTGGTGACACAGAGGGACAAAAGGAAACGCAGCTTGCATAAGGTCATAGCAAATCACAAAGAAAACGTGGTGACTATTGTCTCAACGAATGATTAATGAAGACTCATACAATTTGGCCGGAATGGATTTTTCTAAGTATAGTTGCATTCGACATCTTTGGTTGCCATCAAATCTCTAGAAAAATAATCTCTGAGGATTTAGAGGTTATGATTTTCTGTTAGTGGGCAGTCATGGCTTTGGTGAAAATCTTTTAGTTACAATTTGAAATCTCCTGATTCAGCGCAGAATTTAAAGCTCTCTGGATAGGTGTTACTCTAATTTTTGCCATCATCTACAGATCATCAGTATTCTGCTTCAATTCTAAAATTAGCAAGAGAGTTTCAGAATCTTGTGAAAAATGATTTTTGCAGATTTCTTCATTGACAGACATACTTGAAATGTATATAAATACCATTGTTGAAAATAGTGAAGATGTTGCTGGCCAGTATTTCTAAGAGATATTTATTTGGCCGTATCAAGAGATGTATTGGAAAAATCTGTAATACAAGAGTTGGATTCTTAGGGTATTAAGGAGATAAGAGTGTTGAGTTTCTTGAGCTTACTTGAAAATAGAGTAATCCTCTGATATTATTATTGTAATTCTGAAATCTGAGTAAGGGGTTGGTGCTCCTTGAGTTGGTGCTCAGAAATTAGCCTATAAGGCATTGTTAACAGTGGTTTTTGAAGATTAAGCCAGTAAGGCAGTTTAGGAGTGGTTTTTCTACCCCAGGAGGGTTTTCCACTCAGTAAATCTTTTGTCTCTTTGTTCTTCTATGTGCTCACTACTTTTCTGTGTAGTTGTTTCTGTTTACTATTGGGATTATTACTATTCTCAATTCTGTTTATGAATTATTACATTCAACTCATGAATGCATTAATCAAAGTAATATTGAGATCAAATCTGAGCTATGTTTTGGAAAATGCAAGATATATCACTCAAATCATGTTTTCATAAGTTGTCTAATAGATTGAGTTAATGTTGTCATATCTTTGTGCTTTCAAAAGTGATTACTTTACTCTATTGTTGAAAGAAGAGGAAATCAAAATTAAAAATCTTGGTCGAAGTTGAAAAAGTTTAGACACTGATTCACCCCCCTGCCCTCTCAGTGTCTATTCATAACTCCAACACTCATTCCATAACTTCTAGGTACGTTGTTAGAAGGAGCATGTAACATCAACACCTAGGAATAGACTTTATGAGGGTCACTTCGGCTCTTTCCTCCCAAGAGATGGTATTAGTGACAAGGAAATTTTACTTCAATGAAACTACTCGTGCACCTACACTGATAGTGAATCCATCCCTATTGCCATAGAGCATATCATGGCTCTATCTAAGAGGCTATTGGATCTTGCAAATCACTTAGAAAAATATCCAAGCATGGCTAGGGCTACAAGGGTTGCTAATGAGATAAAATTTATGTTAGGAAAGGATCGAACAACCATAGAATTTATTTGTGGCCTTAACTATTTAGTGCAAACATACGTCCCCTTTTACAACCCTCATTATGAATTACATGAGGTCATGAGCACAATACCTATGAAAGATCGATTAGTGTCTTGATGACCATGATGTCAATATGTGTGGCTTAAACGAGCCTCTTTGTTAACATCTTCACTCTTGATCCACACCCTACTATCAATTCAAGTAGAATACCCCTTATATTCAATCTTTTTCCTCCTAAGGGAAGCTCTTTTCTTGGAATTGGGATTTACAATGGAGTGGGGGCTAGTAATCCTAATATTTCTGGTGGTTCTGATGGTGGCTATGATGATAGTCACAATGGTGGCTTCGGTGGTGGCCATGGTTGTGGCTCTGGTGGTGGCTAGGGTAGTGGCCTTGACAATTTTGAACAGTCTAGATAAGTGAAAGGGGGGTGAATCAGTTATCATAAAACAATTTTCTTTTCTTTAATTAATCTAGAGCAAGCATATTATCGGCCTCGTATAATGATTTAAAAAATAGGCCTTTACAGTCGTGATTCAAATATTGGACATCTAACCTAAATAGCTTTTTTAATCATCATCAAGGTGCATTTAACTTGTCAACCCAAGGATGTGAACTTAAAATGGGTCAGCATAGTATGTGCACTAGGAAACCAAAGTAGCCATTTTCATTCTATCACTAAGAAGACATAATGTTGAAAATACATTTATTGGAAAGGAATAACATAAATGTTGAACATCAACCAACAACTACACCAAGCTGAAATGCATGAAAAAAAGGAAAATCTAAGCAAACAAAGAGGAAACTACTATGTCTACTTTGGTTGAACGAATAGTCATGGAATGGAATTCTAGTGGTTGCAGGAACAGTCAGTGCCATATTCTTAACTAATTACTAAACATAAAGTAATACTAAACTAAATGATGGAATACTCACCAAGTGGGCCCCCTTGGATAAGTATCCTCTAAAACTAATGAAAACTCAGATGCTCAAACTTAGCACTTCATTTTATTCACTAGAATTCATGAGTACAAAAGAGTATTATTACTGTATTGCTGGAAACTTAAGAATATAAAAACATCATCGGATCACACAACCTTTTGAGAAGGAGCATCTGATCCTTATTTATACTATCAACTAAGAAAGGCAATCAACTCCATGAATTGGGAGGACGTCATTTAGGGAAATCAGTGAAAGTGGAGAGGCAACTATGTGCATATGGAATCTAGTCAAACGTTCCCACAGATTTAGCACAATAGTAACTCCTATATTTTCTCAACAACAATAAAGACCACTACAAGGTGATTACATTCAATTTGCATGGGGAATCTCCTATCGTCAACCTCCTTTGACCTTTGAACAATTCCTTTGTTGGACATTATGGAGCATGCCCAGCTGGCGATGTCTTTCTCAATTTAGTATCCTCAAATTATATCTACATGACAATGTTAGTACACACAATAATTGCATATTTGTAACCACCTTAAAGAAAATTCATTAACCACATTCAGAATTAATATAGATAGTCCATATAACATGCCAATGTCATTAAAAATTTGCAGAAATAGGATTAAACCCAATGTCTATAGTTTGGAGGAAATATCATAAAAATATCATAAAAATATCAACACTTAACATCAAGGTCCTCATGTAGGGGTAGGGTTGTTCTTCTACTTGGTCAATAGTCTAAAATTTGCAATTGGAGATTGTCCTACATCAGTGTTTGTTGTGCATGAATCAAGGTCCCAATAGAATCCTCCCAATCTATCCAATTTTCTCCATCTTTGTCTCTCTGTAGCAATATCATAGTGGTAAAACCTAAAGTTTGGAAATGGCCACATTAGGATGGGTGGCTAAAAAGTCAGGGGAAGCCAGAATCTCCCTTTTATTCTTCCAATTTGAATATATCTATCAATTCTTTCAAGAACTACAACATAGTTCTGGATGGAATGAGGATCAGCCTACTTTAGCTCATCAGTAAAGTTGTTCCATCTTTGTGAGAGGTATCTCTTCATAGTTTCCTCTCTTGTTTTTTCCTTTGCCTCATATTCACTATAGACTACTTCTATCCAAGGCATGATCCTATTACCATAGCTACATCTAAGAAGAATTCTATGCCATTCTCTGAAAATGTCCCTTGGATTCCTTGATTCAGCCCTGATAGACAAAGGGATGTTGGATTCCATTTGCTTATAAGCCCCATATTGTTGTCCCCAACTAATCTCATTTTGCACCCAAAACATAAATTCCTTAATTGGATACCCCCAGCATACAATAGATGATTTCAATCATGGCCTTTAGTCACAACATAATTATGCAAATAAAACTCACACAACAAATTCTCCATCTTAGGGGAAGCAATCTGATAAGCATTGAAAAATTCAATAAGGGTCTCAATGGAAGGGTTCAAACCCGAGACAATCCTTACTAGCCTAAAATAAAGATATTTCTCCTTCAAATGCAAAGCATAGACCCTTGGAGGGGTCTTGCACTCTAAAATATATGGTACCAAAGCTTCCATATCATCCACCCTCTTCTTTAAGGTAGCAATTTATGCATCCTTGTCTTCAGTCTCCTCATCTTTCTTTTGAATTTCCTTCTTCAACCTGCGTTTCTCCTCCTTTGATTCTTCTTCCCTTATTTGCATCTCTTTCTATAAATGCATAGCTACCACGTGCATTGAAAAATTAGGGGGGTTATGTATTCCTACCAACATTTTCACTGGCACTGATGCTTGCTCTTCATATGGTACTAACTGCAAGGATTGAAGTTGTCCTATCAATTCCAACTATAGGAGCATTGATTGTTCTCCCAATTCTTGTTGTTGGTGTAGGGAGTCCTGCTCTTGTTCTTGTTCTAGATTTTTCTGCAAGATATCTTGTTGTAGGAAATCTTGATTTTCCTCATACTCCTAGTTCTCCACTTGTTCTACAATGTCGACAAGATCATCCAATGTTATGTTGGCAACAATCTTAAATATATCCTCTTCCTTGACATTCACCTACCCAATTGGAGTTTGTGCCCCCCTATGATATTTCTCTAGACTTAGGGATTTCCTGTGGAGGCATACGAAAGGATAGCTTGGATGGTCTTGATTTCCTAGGAGGGATCTCATGTTTTTCTTTGGGTACAGGATGAATAGTGTCAACCTTTTGCTTCTCAGAGCTTGGTTTTTCTTTTTCTGTAGGTTGCTTTTTAGCTTTTCCTTTTCTCATTTATTCCTCTCTTATATGCCCTAGTTTTCATTAGGATGCCAAGTGGACCATCATCATCAAAATCTGGAGGGGAGCTTTTTTCTTCTAAGTGATTTGTCCCAAAAGAGCTAATTTCTATGGTTTCTTCTACTATAGGAGGGTTTATACTAGGGAATGTGCTAGAGGTTGAAGAAGCACCAAGAGTGACTCCAGCTATGCTCAATCTCCTACTAGACCTATGAGGTTGAGGTAAGACCCTAGGTTGCAAATGCCCAGGTCTAATTTGATCATTTTTTATGAATTCTTCCCAGGTCATTCCAAACACATCATGTAGAGACTTCTCAACTAACAATTTAATTAGACAATGGTGGAAAACAAAATTTTCCCTACCTTTCTGAGTCTCAGCAGTCATGATTGAGAAAAGGTTGTACAATATGTTTTGTACATTCATCCTCCTCTTGTACCTCATGCGATTCAAAATTTTGAAGTGCACATAATGCATATTCAACTGGCGACCTTCACAAGTGATATATTTTATGATATAAACAACTATCTGATTCCATGGTTTAGGTAGAGATATTCTCTTCACACCCTATTTATCTATGCTCAATGGAGGGTCACTCGATTCTGTAAATTTGGCCCTAGCTGATCTAGCATCTCTGGAAGTAGGGTAATTTTCACCATCGACAGGTAAGCCTACAACTTCTACAATTCTTTCTTCAGTCAACATGACCTCTAGTCATTTTACTATGGCCTTCCCTTCAAACAATTTCTTGGTGAATTCTAGCACAATGTCTTCATCAAAATCATCTAGCTTCAAGAAGTAGTCTATCCACCCACATTTTTTGAATTCGTCCAGCCATTGTTTATCCTACACTAATACATCATGCATCAAGGGTTCATTTTGAATTAACCCACCTACCATTGTTTGCAATCAAACAATAACTTTTTGGTTTCCTTCTTGCAATTCTCATTTGAAAACCAAATTTACCTTCCTCCAACACTTGCTAAATTTCCAATGCCAATGTCGATTGAATTTTCCGATTCTATTTTACCTTTTGTTTGTAGCTTGAGATTATGATAGGGTCAATAATGGAAATGGAGGAGTAATAAATGGAGGCTATGATGGAGAGAAATGGTGGCAATAGTCGGTGTCACCTCACACATGTGAGCCATCGTCTCACTCAGATTTCAAATCGGCTCAATTTAAATTTTACTGGTGTGGACCAGCATGTACTGACACATGGGAAAAGTATTCACATCTTTTCCTCCCCCCAACCTAAATTTTGGCATGTGTCCTCATGTGCAAAATGATGATTTGACATGGGTAGGAAATAATGGCATGCTATGGTGAATGACCATATTAGCATACAACAATTAAATGAATGCACTTAAAGACAATTAAGATATAGAAATTTTTGTGCACATACCTAAATGTGTGGAGGATTAGTTGCAAAGATTGTGGAGAAAGTATCGTTCACCTTTTTAGGAAATAAGTTGAGAAATTAATGAAAATGAGATGGGATGAGGTGGAGTGGAATGAAGTGAAGTGATGGAAGACAGAGAAAGGTGGAGATGGATGGGAAAATGGGTGGATGGGTGAAGAAGTGGAGTCCTAAGGAAGTGGAAGTCTTTATTATGACAAGTAGATACCTTAATTAGCCAGAAGGAGGGACACTAGGTCCACTTCCTTTGGCTACAAGAAGCTTGGGTGATGCATGCTGATTGAATTTCTCTTGGAATTCCTCCTTGGAAGTTGGCTTGTGATACAATCTAAGGTGATGACCATTGGTAAGCAAATTAAATCTGACTATGTCAATAGTAAAGAGTTGTACAACACCACTAGGAACTACTTCAGCAACCTCATATGGTCCTATCCACCTTGTCTACAATTTTCCTACATTGTTTTGATACTTTGAGTCATAGAGTAGGGCCCAATCTCCTAGTTGGAATTTCTTGTCCTTGATGAATTTTTCATGCCACTTGATTCTCTAATTCTGCACTACCTCTGTGTGATGCAAGGCTACTCTCCTCATCTCATCCAAAGCATTTAGCTGCATGATTCTTTCACTTTGTGCCTCAGAGATATCGATCCCCAAATCTACTACAGTCCTAAGAGTCTTATGTTCAAACTCAATGGGCATCATGGTTGTCTTTCCATACAACAACTCAAATGGAGTGAAGCATGTGGTTATTTTCTAGGTAGTTCTCTAGGCCCAAATAGCTTCTGGTAATCTATTTTCCCAATCCTTTCTATGGATAACTACTATTTTCATCAGAATAGCTTCAATTTCTCTATTGGTCACCTCAACTTGGCCATTGCCTTGGGGGTGATAAGGAGTAGACTTCCTATGTCTTATGTTGTACTAATTGACTAGTGCTACAATAATGATTGATGTGAATTAAGCCCCTTGATCAGTCACTATCTCTCTTGGAACTCCATACTGTGTGAAAATCTCCTCATAAAGAAATTCTGCAACTTTGTTATCTCTTGCATGCTTCATGGTCTTAACTTCTACCCACTTTGTTACATAATCAATGCATACTAGGATATACAACTTACCATTTGATGGAGGGTCAATGGGTCCCACAAAATCCAATCCCCACTTGTTAAAGGGAGTGATTACTACCTGAGGGTAAAGTGGCATGTCATTATATTTGGTTGGTCTACCCATTCTTTGGCATCTATCACATTTTCATTTATACCTTCCTACATCCTTGTCGAGTGTTGGCCAATAATATCCCGTGTTCAAAATCTTCATTATTGTCCTCTTGGTTGCAAAATTCCTCCACATGGTTCGTTATGACATGCATGGAAAATGTCATAGGTCTCATCTTCCCTCACACATCTCCTCATGACATGGTCTAGTCTAGTATAAAACAAACATCCAACAATCCATGAGAAAGGAAAATATTTTTCAATGAGTTCCCTTCTCTCTTTTGGAGAGAAGTGAGGAGGAACTTTACTTGTGACTAGATAATTAACTATGTCAGCATACTAGGGTGTTTGCACACTAATGGAGAATAGGTTCTCATCAAGAAAAGAGTCATCTATGGCTTGATTATCCACTAATGTAATCAGCCTTGAAAGAAAATATGCAATAACATTGGCCTTCCCTGGTTCATCCATAATGGTTATGTTAAAATCCTGCATCAACAATAACCGTCTTGCCAACCTACCAAAGATCATAGGTTTATTCATTAGATATCTAATGGTTGCATGATCAGAGTGCACAAAGATTTGGTAGCTTGTTATGTAATTCCTAAATTTGTTCAGGGCATAGATCACTACCAACATTTCTTTCTTTGTCATTGTATAGTTGAATTCAACTCCCTGCAAATTTTTGCTGACAAAATAAATGGCATTTTCAATAGTTCCTTATTTCTTTCCTAAGACTGCTCCTATGGCATAATCTAATGCATCTATATGGATGTGGAAAGGAAGCTCCCAATTAGGTCCTTTGAGTATAGGAGCATGATTCAAATCAGAAAATGCCTTATCACAACCTTCAGTCCACTAGAATTCAACATATTTAGTGAGCAGAGTATACAATGGTACTGCTGTTGTGCTAAAATCCTTAATAAAATTCCTATAATGTCCTACATGGCCCAAGAAACTCCTAACATCCTTATGTTTTGCAGCTATGGGAAGATATTTTATCACGTTAATCTTTGCAGGATCTACTTGAATTCCTTTGTGGGATATGTAGTGGCCAAGGACTACAAATTCCCGCATCATCATGAAGCACTTTTCACTATTTAAGGATAGATTTTGGTCTTCACATCTCTGTAGGACTTTCCTAAGATTTTCCAATGCCTGATTGAAATCAACACCATAGGTGATAAATTCATCTATGTAAATTTCCATGCAATCAAGAGAGATATCTGAAAATATGCTAATGACTACACTCTAAAAAGTTGTAGGTGCATTGCATAAGCCAAATGGGAGTACTGAGTAAGCATAGGTCCCCAATGGACAAGTACAATTGGTCTTCTCCTAGTCCTCTAGTGCAATTTGGATCTGGTTGTAGTCACTAATTCTATCTAAAAAAGAAAAGTATTGTTTTCTTGCAAGTGATTCCAAAACTTGATCTATGAAAGGTAAAGGAAAATGGTCCTTTTTGGTGGCAGCATTAAGTTCCCTATAATCAACACAAACTCACCATTTCCCTCCTTTCTTGGGCACAATCACTAATGGAGACACCCATTGGCTATCTAAAATGGGATAGATAAATCCTGCATCTAGCAATTTCTACAATTCTCCTTTTACAATTTCTCTCAATGCATGGTTGATTCTTCTATGTGGCTGCCTCACTAGGGTGCAATAATCTCTAATGTAAATTTTGTGAGTGAAAATATTAGGGTCCAATCCCTTCATATCATGATAGTCTCAAAAAAATGCATGCTAGTGGGTCCTCAATAAGTTTGTCAATAACAATTGTTATTTTTCACTTAGTTGGCTATTAACATTCAAATATTTTCCTTCTAACACCTGCACTTGTGTAGTTAACTCTATCATGGTTGATTCATTAATGCATGGTACCTTGAGTTCATATGGCAGAAATTTATGGGACGTACCTATTGTTGTAGGAAGTCTGGTTATAGGAAGAGTGGTGCAGTAAGAGTGGTTGTAGGAAGAATGTCTGTAGGAAAAGTGGTTGTAGGAAGAGCAGGTAGAAGTGTCATGGTTGGAGTAGAAAAATGAGAAGATGCTGCTTCTTCCACTTCACAATGAATTTGAATGATGTTAGCCAATACTTCATCTTCATCTTGAAGCTGCATAAAGGAGGTTCTACCTAACGTCATAAGATGCACCACATAATTAACTTCCTTGGCCTCTTGACCAACATATGGCCATACAGGGTTATCCTCATCATGGGATGGCTGAGTAGGAGGATAAAGAACAAAAAATTTGGTGCTCTTCCCATCAGAAATGGTCATGTCTCCTATCCTACATCCAATATATGCATCTTTTTTTGCTAACCATGGTCTTCCAAGAATAATGGGGTACCCGCCTAGTGTAGCTTTAGGAGAAAGAATCATGAAGTCTTTTGGGTACTCCCAGGAGTTTAGAACTAATACAAGATCCACCACTATACCATTAGGATTAATAGTAGAACTATCAACAAGTTGTAGGATAGTAGGAGTAGATCTCATTCTTGCAACGTTTAGTTGTTGCATGATGTCCTTCATCATTACATTTATTGTTGCCCCTAAATCACTTAGGTCATTCTTTATTTGGATCTCTTTTATGACAACTGCTACCATAGGACTACCTAGGTCATCATACTTGGGGATAGTCACTTTTCCAAGCATGATGTCAGTTAGCTATCCCACCACATGAACCGTAGTGGGGTCTTTCTTCTTCCTATTATGCCTTACATAACCAGCCCACTTTGATCTAGATCAAAAAGGGTCCCCCTTCTCTTTTGATTTCTTTGCCTTTATTTTTTGCTTTGTTTTTGGGGTGCTTCTATTTCTCCATTCTTCATCTTTTGTTTTGTCTGATCTAATTTTGGTTCTGCCTCAGTTGGAATTTGGGTTTTCTCTTGAGTTTGGGATTTTCGGTCTTCGCAGAAATCCACGTGGACTGGATTTTCCCAGATCTCGCTCGAACTCTGGCCAAACACTGTTGTTCGGGGATTTTTGGTCCTCATAGAATTCCGCGTGAACCGGATTTTCCCGAAATCCTCGAGGCCTCCGAGGAGATGTACCTTTTTCGTGGATTTCTTTCTCCCTCGGATTTTCCCAAAATCCGTTGTCCCCTATTTTTTCCAAGTTTGTTGGAATGTCTTCTCCTTCACAGAAATTTGTCCCACGTAGATTTCCCCAGAATCTGATGAAATGTGAAGAAGTATGGAGAAGTAGGACTGGTTAATAAATTATGATGCATTTAATGATTAATTGATGCTATTTTGAGATCTGACATGCTATTTCTTCACTGGTAATGATTGGATTAAGTTTCTAGGGGGTGTTTTCATGTTCATTCCGCTGGAATCTACCTGACTTGGAATTCTCTAAAATTCCTCCCTGGCTTAGATTTTGTGGGTCAGCCTGAAACCCGAACTGTTTGTATGATCATTTTGTTTGGAGATTCAACGACACCTTACTAACATAGGATTCATTTCAATGACGATTTTGATTAATTAACTACTATCTGTGTGATCTTTACTATGGTTTTCTTTGTTGAGTGTAGGATTAAATCACACACAGGATGATATTTTCCAAGGGAGCTCAGTTGGAAGGCATTCTTCTGTCCAGTTGGTCATGAAAATCAGCTAAGGTAAAAATTGGCAAGACTTTTCTAATCTCTTACCGATTGGTGGCTTGGCTCTGACTGTTTGAAATCCAAAGAATCAGAATACTCCCCATTAAGGATCTTATTGGCATAAGATTATCATGGTCTCCCTGACCCATAATCCATTTTGTTCAATGTACATCTGTGTTGCTTGTCGGCAAGACCTCGGGCAGGTCACGGCGATCCAAGTTCATATGTGGGTCCTTATCAGTATAAGAATCTCTCTTGGAAAGAGGTCTCAACGACTCCGTTATCTCCCACCGACCACAGCCAAAAGGATTCATACATCAGCAAGAGGTTTTCTCCCCGCCAAGAAGTCTTGGCAAGTTCACAAAGTCTCCCCGACTAGCAAGAAGAGTCTAATAATTCAGTGGGTGTTTTTCTTTGGGGAGACTCCAAACAAATGAGGGGGCTTTGCTATGAGGTCACGAGGACAAGTGAAGGTCACGCCGACATGAAGCGGGGTCCCACCAAAAAAAAAATGGAGCTTGGCCAAGGATTATGCCTTCGCCATAAGGTCTTGGTGAAGAAAGAAAGTCACACCAAAGCAAGAGGAGCCCGAGCCTGGAGGATAAGGAGGATGTCGAGGAGACTCCAAAAGAAAACAAAAGCTTTTCCATGTGGTCTCAGTGAAAGGATGCGGTCTTGCCAATGGGTTTTTGCTAGCTCGATATAACTTCTGCGGCTCGCCGAAACGTCTTGCTGATTGTCATATCCTATGCCAATAACTATTAAGAAGAAATCACATTGGGGAGACATGATGAGTGTCTCACCGACATGCAATACTGTTCAGACCACTTTTGACTGCCTGATGAAGCTCACGTGGACTATGCCCAACCAATCAAAGGAAGCCAAAGAGTGATTCATTGGTCCCTTTGACTAATTGACTGTTCCTATAAGGGAAGATTAATAGAATGCAAGAAAGATAGATTCCTTCTGAGAATAGATGATGATGGATCAACTCGGTCAATGGCATTCAAATCTACAAGGAGGCTCGATGGTGCTTCCAGAAGAAGGTCAACAAACAGAGAAGTCCAAAATAGAAAGGGAGCCAAAGGAAAGAAGAAATTGTGACTCAGAGGGACAGTTGTGGCGACTACTGGCAAGGAGGTAGATCAATATTAATGAAGATATTCTGAGCATTCAAGGCACCCCCCCAATAGAGCTCAAAGATGGACATGGAGACAGGAGAGTAAAGGTTGTAGCTGCAAAAGATCTAAGGTCGTTCCCAGAACAACTTTTCAGCATGGACAACAGGGCTTCACATTGAATGCAGTTTTGACTTTCCTTAGAAAGATCTGAGAGCCAACTCTCCTAGATACATATATTTTGTAAACCCTAGAGCAGGGGAAAACACATTCTTTTTGATGCATTCTATATATAAGGCATTCTTGCCTCTTTCTAAAGGTTAGCACTTCTAGATTAGAACTTCTAAGGTTAGAGAACTTTTAGACTGAGAACTATTTAGAGTTAGAACTATTAGGAGTTAGTCAGTTAATAGAAGGAGATAGAGTTGCATCTTGATTCTCAGTAATGAGAGTTTCTCTTGTCTTCTTGTTTAGCAGTTAGATTTGAGTACCGACTGTAATGTACCTTTTAGTTTTCTTAGTGTAAATGAAAACAATCTGAAATCATAGATTATCTGTACACTGGTGATTGTGCCAGCTTTGTAAATGTTGCTTATCTGTTTCATCAATAGTAGAAGCAACCAAATTAAAAATCCATTTCATGTTGTGTTTTAGAATGGTGTTTGCCCTGAATTAATCATTTGATTTGTGAAGTCTTCAAGGAATGAAATGTTATTTTATGTTTTGTTTAAATTGATGAATTGCAATCTGCTATCAAATTAGCACTGTGAATGAAAGAGGTTGTGTGTCAATCATAAGTTTACTTTGTTCTATAGTTTTGGTTTACAAATTCCTTGAAGTCAATAAGTCTGGTTAAGGTTGGATGAACTATTATTCTTTTCTGTTTCAAAACTCTGACTTATCTTTTTTTATATTTCTTTAAAAACCCTTGTTAGAGTAGATTTCATTTCATGCTTGATATTAGAACAATCCAGAAGCTCAATACCAGCAGGCCCCTTGAATATTACTGTTGCATTCACCACTGAGTAACATCAGCACAGTTGAGACCCAACTACAAAGACCTTGGGAGCTAAGGCATCCATGTGTTTCCTTTCTCTTTCAGGAGAAGTAGAATAGCAATATTCTGCTTGCATTGTTGTGGTGCCAAAATCGCCATTAACACTTCCTTCCTGGATTCTTGACGTATGCTTCCTTAATTTCCTTGCCATAGATTGGGACATCCTTTATGGCCTGGAATAGAGGTATCCAGACACATATATGCTTCAGCTAATCAAGGATGTCAAAAGTTGTGTTCTCTTTCTCTTCCTTTTTCTTAGCAACTTCCAACCTCTGAGGAAATGGTGGTTCTTGTTCAGTCTGCTTGACTTGGACTGGTTAAGGATTTTTATGTGCACTTAGCTTAATGGGATCATTCAGATGTTCCTCTTCCTCTTCTATAAGAAGCTTAGTGATAATGGGCTTGGAAGAGGTTGATAAAGTAGTTCCTGAATGCAAGTGGATGTCACTGGCACTCACAACATATGCAGAAAATTGGTTTGAATTGGCAGAGTATATAGGTTATTGTTGTGGTTTGTTATTTGCATTGGGTGTGGGTAGAGCTAGTAGCTGAGTGGGTTTAGGTTGATTTCAGCTTGGATTAGTAGGGGGGAGAATTATAGCAGCCTACTGGGGATGAGAAGGGTGGTTGCATGTAACTGGTTGTCTGGGTTGGTCATTGTTTTCCTACCTTCCATTGATTTGTTTTCTGCCAATTTCTTGGAGGTGGCTGCCAATGCCCTTGATGCTGTTGCCAATTCCCCTAAGGTTGTTGCCACTAGAGTGCAGATTTTTGATGATTGGGCAAAGAATTTGGAGGGTTACCCCAAGGCTATGGTGGATATCCTCCAAAGCTAGATCGATATGGGGCATGCCATTGGTTACCAGATGAATAGGAATTGAAATATGGCCCAACATAATATAGAGGTATATGTAGGAGTTGAAGGTTAGTTATTATCATCATGCTATAAATTTTATTCTTAATGGATATTTTTTAAGGTTTTCCCTCTTGAAGTGTCTAATTCTTCTCAAGTAATATTAGCTATATACATCATAACTCATATTATACTATCCACTTATGTAAGCTTATTCACTATACTATACTTCTCTTTCATTTATGATAAATATTGATATTATTTTGCATATATTATTGGAATTTTTTTATATTTTCTCAAGTTCAAGTATTATAAAGTAATTTTATAAAATAAAAAATAACAAATAAAATTCTAAGATTAGATAATGGTGAGGGAGATTTTATCAAAGTAGTTTGAAGCATATTTCAAGCACACAATATTTTTTATCCAATGGGTGACTTCCTATATAATATTATAGAATGGTGTGGATTAAAGCATGGAAAAAGCCTTGGTTGATTAGGATTTTTGTTAATTGAGTAGTACTAATCTATGAAAGGAGTATTGTACTAAGGCAATTAGTATTGCTTGTTATTTTAAAAATAGGTTGAGAAGCCACTACATGAGATGTGGAAAATTAAAAAAATTATAACACATTTGAGAGTATTTATTTGTGATGAATTTGTGTATTTTATAGAGGATAAATGATCCAAGTTGGAATTCAAGGTTGAAAACTAAATTTTCAATGGCTACGGCGAGATTTCTAATGGATAGAAGATTTAAAATTTGGTAATAGAGAATGTTCTCTACTCAATGAATGGAAAACAATATACTAAGAGGGGGTGAATTAGTATATACAAATATTTAAAACTATTTAATTCAAAATGAATTACCATTAATCACTTATCAAAATAATTAGTGCTAATCAAAAAACACACATGGACACATTCACACAATGAACACTAGACATGCATGGAAACATAGAATTTGAAAAACCATGATGAGAATAGCTGCTTGGAGCTACTGTCCAAACATAGCTACATAGAGATAATAAATAAATTACAATCATGTAGTACGCACTTGTAATGGAGTGAATTTTCACCCCTTGCAAATTACCAATTTACACCCCTTACCTTAGAAAAATTAAACCTGGTGATGCTTTTTGACTTCATCCATTTTCTTTCCACCGACTTGGGGGTTTTCTATAGTGTTGGTGGGGGAAATTTTATTGAGGATGCTAGTACAGTGTGACAACATCTATATAGAGCATTACCATCCTGACAGGATTCCTACCTCTAGAATCTACAGAGGCATGACACTTCTCCATTAATGATGAAGAGTAATACCCCTATGCCCTTGAACGACCTTGAATAGCTCCTTTGGGGCTCTATTCATGGTAAAAAAATCTATCTTTCCATTCATTCGATCTTCTACACACTTCTACATGTATCTTGAACTCTAATTGCAGCTACACACTCCATTTTTATAGCATTCTCCAATATTGAAGCTCCAAGGTGATATTCTTCTGGTTTTCACTCTCATTGTTGTGACAACGGTGGAACTCACAAACTTGATAGCTTGCATCTCCCTTCACGTGCTTGAGGGAATCTTGTTGGGGAGGTGATATCCATTTCATTTAGCATTGTAATTTGATTTATGTAGCATATTGTTGTTGCCATTGCTTGGCATTTCTTTGATTTTAGTACGTTCTTTATCATACTTTCTCTTTCGTGGCTATTCTGGCTATCTGTGGAGGTGGGAACACTCAAATGGGGTTTTGACTGTGGCAAGCCTCAAAACAACCCAAACATTTTTCCTTGTTCTTCTTTTGTGTAGGTGTTTGTGTTTGTGTGGAGCTTGCAAGAGGCTGGACTAACTATAAGCTTAGTTTCTACCACATTTGTTCTCATCAACTTCTATCTTTCAAGTTAAACTGTTATTCTTCTTATTTCAGTATTCTAGCTCTTTTATGTTTTTTATCATTATATAATACCTCGTTTATTAGGTAGTTAGTGAGTTTTCTATTGGTCTTTATTTTTGTTTATATTTTTTTCTCATACAAATTCTAGCACCTGACTGAGATTCCAATGCGCCATGTTGTCGTTTGTCTTCTATGTTGAAGTCCTCTAGTAGAGAGCTTCCTAGTGTTATCTCTTAGAAATACACCCTATGCAAAGTTATGAAAACTGAGCTTTCTAGAGAAACATGGGAACTTTTCCAAGTTGTGGGTTACCTAAAAATGGAAAAGAACCTCCAGAGAAGGCCGGCTTCCTTTGTGTTATCACCTAACTACTGATCTTTGTAAGGAAAAGGGAGGAGTGCATGAAAATGAAAATTAAATCCTATGGTGATACACCAAAATGACAAGAGCAATGAGACACTCAGGTTACACTTGAATACTGATGATGGATATGGGACTGCACAACAAGTTTCTGTAGATTATGCATAAGTATTTCACAAACAGGTTTGACATGCACACACTTTTAAGAAGGAAAAGCAATTTTTCACAAATTAAAAGTTCATGTGCAATTTAGTAAAACATAATTTGTAACCTACATAAAACTACTTTTGCAAAGAAAGGCATGCTAACATGAGACAAAGCTATAAGGAAATAGAAAGATTTCAAGAAGTAGCTTGATCAATCACCTGAAAATGCATAATATTTTGCAAGAACCAGAAGGAAAATTGAACCATCAATGGTAACCAAGGTAAATTCTATATATCATGCTCCAAATGAGTTACAAAAGTTTTCTAATCTAAGAAAGGACTACAAAAGTCACAAACTTCTAAAAAGCATAAGAAGAACTCTTTCAAAAAGAGGCAAAAAATGCCATATATACAACAAAACTCAAAAGTGTTGGCCTTTGCCCCAGGGTTTACAAAAAATGAGTTGATGATAGAAGGGTCGGCCCCTCAGATCTTTGGAATAAAGTTAATGCATTCAATGTGCATCCCTCGTGTCCATGTCGGTGAAGGATCACCCTTAGGAGTAGCCCTTAGATTTTTTGAAACTATCGCATTAACTTCTGGCCTCTGTGTCCACCCTCGAGAGCTTCATCAAAGCTTCTTTGAACATTCTAAAGTATGGCATTAATGTCGATCCAATTTTCCCAGCCAACATCCTAGCTGTCCTTGTGACTCATGGCCTCTTCCCCTTTGGCCTTCTTCTTGCTCTAGATCCTTCTGCAAGTTGACCCCCTTGAGAGACAACATCTGACTTTCATGTTAGATCTAAACAACATTGTTCACCGAGTTGATCCATCGCCTTTGATCTTAGAGTAGATCCATGTCATATATGCTCTGTTGATCTTCCTCACAAGAATAGTCAATTAGTCAAACTACCAATGGTTTTCCTTCAGCCTCCTCTGATTGGTTGAACAAACACCACATAGGATTTTCAGGTGGTCAAAATTTCTTCAAACATAATTGCATGTCGGTGAGACACTAGCCGTGTCTCCCCGATGCGATTATACTCCACAACAGCAATTGGCATAGCTTAGAACTATCGGCAAGACTTCACATCGAGCTACAAGAGTTATATCGATATCCCAAAAACATCGGCAAGACTATCACTTTCGGCAAGAGGTCATACCGAAAGCACCTGACAGTAGATATCTTTCCATTTAGACCATCGGCAAGATTCTTGGTGATGCTCAACATGAACACACCCATTGGCAAGACAAATAGGTCAGAAAAAGGTTTCAGCGAGCCTCCATCAGTCACACCGAAGAGTTAAAACTATCGGTGAGACATCATGAGTTGAAAAGACATCATGGCGAATGAAAACCCCTAGGCCAGGAGTCTTACCAATATCCATATACCCTTTTGGCGAAACCACAACAAGTCAGGGAGACATCATAGTGATCGTGAATCATTTGGCCAGACCATCACCTTCAGAAATACCTTACACTGAGTGAGACTTCCTTTCTCCGAGCTCAAACCATTTCGGCAAGAGTCCATCCTGTTGGCTAGACATCATACCGATGGCACCTCCTTTTGGCGAGACCACCAATGGTCGGCAAGACATCTCCCCAAGTGAAAAAAATTACCTTGAAGGCACAATCCTTCAGTGAGACCACCTGTCATTGGCAAGACATCACACTAAAGCCACATACTTTCCCCGAGTGCAACTTTTTTTGGTGAGACTTCACTTGGTCGGTGAGACATCACCCTGAACTCAAAACATTCTCCCTGAGCTCACAACCCCTAGTCGGGAAGACATCATATCGAACTCACAACCTTTCACCGAGACCACGATCGTTTGGCCAAAATTTACACCAAAGACCATCCCTTTCGCCGAGACCTCCATTTGTCGGTAGGACATCACCTCGAGCGCAACTTCATTCCCCAACGCAACTTCATTTCAGTGAGACTCCCCTTAGTCAGCAAGACATTATGTCAAACTCATTCCATTTGTCCTGGAGTCTCCCCGATGCTACAATCTTGTGAACTACTGTCAGCGAGACCTCCCAAGCGAGGAGATATATAAAAACTCATGGTGACTGGGGTAACTCAAATGAATATAACACAACAGCCAGTCGGCAAGACATCTGGCTAGTCTCACTAACTTTCTTCTTTGAGGATTTTTATGCCAGATCCTCATGAGGCATACTTTCCAATAGACCTCCTTGTGAAATAACATCAGATGTATGATTTAACCCTGCAAAACAATGCCTCCTTTTGGCCTTCATGAACACTTGAAACATAGATTGCCTTGCCTGATTGAGCCCACAGGTGAAAATTGGGTAACATTTCTGGTGACCTCAGCTGGATGCTTTCCTGCTAAACATGCAAACCAGTAGCCTAGGCCTATCCATTGGGCATGGAGTCATTCATAACTCAGAGGTTGACTTAAAACATCAGCTTTGTACATGGTTGTGACTCATTTGTAACTTATTAGAACACTTGGAAACTTATTGAAAATAGGAAAGATGTCGAAAGGAAACTATCTAATAGTGCTAGAACAACACTTAGGGAATTGAAAAATTGCAACTAAACCTACCCTACACTAACCAGTAAGAAATAGGTCAAACAAAACCATTCATAGGATGACTAAAATAGTTGCCCCTTCTCAAAATAAAATGACTGGCATGCTTAAGGACAACTAAGTAAAAATGGGACACAAGAAGATATTTAACAAGATGATGTAGTGCCTCTTGAAAGAGGTGAAAAAGTTCACTTACCTCACTAAAAAATTCATATATATTATCAATCAAAGGAGGATAAGTAAACTAAACATACTCTTGTTTGGCTGTCAGTGCATCTTGGATATCTTCTTTAATTGTACCTTCATGTATGGGTGCCTCATTGGACTCCATTTGGGCTAAGTACCTGATTGGACAACCTTTTCTAAGGGAAAAGCTTGAACTTTCATTGCTAGGCTCTTGTTCATGGAATGTCATTTTATCACCTTGCTGGATAGAAAGATCTAATCCCTGTGGCCGACTTGATGAAAAAATGGAAACCTCCTCAGTATGCTCATGCTTACCCAAATAAACACTGATTCCTTCAATGAGAAACAGTGAAATGACTTTCTCCAATACACTTTCAATCAATTCATCAACCTTTGGTTCCTTTATACACCAGAAAGGAAGTTGCTTATAACATTCATCATCACTCAAAGAAAGACATTCCAAATCATTATTTTCTTCTTCAATGAAAGAAGGCAACAATTCTAGTGGTGATGGAATCTCAAGTTCTTCTACACAATGGAATGGAAGCTCCTCTAACCAGATATAACCTTGTAAATCAAGTTCATGAGGCTTCTCCTATTGTTTCAACATTTGTTCAAGTTTATGAACCTGTTGTTTTAGTTCATCATGACTTTCAATTACTTCTAGCTGGTTTGCCTCTTTGTCATCCAATGCTGAACAAAAATTTTCAATGATATCTATGCATATCTCTTCATAAAAATTGACGTTAGCCTTCTCTTCAAGTGTTGTTGGTGTGAAAAGACCCAAAAATTCTTCGTCATGTTGAAAGAATGAAGGAAACTTCCTATTTAAAACTAAAAATTGATTTTCTCCAATAGTCACTTTCGCTTTGTCTTCCTGCTATTCTTCCAAGTCCAATGCTCTAGTGTCTTGTTGATGACCATTGGTCAACAACTCACTACACTGTCTGATGTCCTCTTACTGCTCAATCCTTTGCTACTGCAATTGATAACACCTTATAGCTAGATGTAAAGGATTTTCCTCTTTAATCTTCTCCCAAAGGAGTAAGTTGTCTGGATCAACGGGCTGCTCTTCCTCTGCTTTCTTTTTGATAGAAGTTTCATTCTGTTCAAAGCTTGGAACATTGAATCTCGGGTAGTGAAGTCCTTCTTCAAAGAAAGGATTTGAAAATGTAGTAGCTGATTGGGGAATTTGAGAAAGTTGTTCTTTAGGAGAGTTAGACTGACTTTATTCAAATTCTTGTACTAAATAGGATCCTCTTTGTGTCTCAACCTCTTGTTGATGAATATAAACTTGATAAGCAAGCTCCTCCTGCTGCATATTATACTCATTTTCCCTTTCTGTGTTTAACATTCACCTTTGAAACTACAACAACATCTCCTTGACGCTACCCAACTCGGTATTCACATTGTTAGAATTTTGGGACTGACTCGGGAGGCTACAAGGCTGGCTCAAAGTGGAATTAATATGCTATTAGGGGAATTGAGCAAGGGTGGGAGGGTGAAAAACATAATAGGATTGTTGATAATGCTAGTTGCAATGAGGAGAAAGACTGTTTGGAGACCCATAACTTAAATTTTCATGAAATGGAGGAGAATAACCACTATATTGTTGATAACTAGACATTGCAAGGTAAAATATGAATCATAAGCAAGTCTAGATAGAAAACCTCCTTAAATGTAGGTACCTAGGCTACTGAAACTAGTTGATATTAAATTGGAGTTGACATAGTGTTATTCATGCTGCCTCCAAAGGCTGATATTATTAAGAAAAACACTAGATTTCTCAATATTTTGAATTCCTCACTGATACACTGGTATACAGAGTCACCATGATATGTTGATGTTAACCTCTGAAAGGCTTGAATCTTATAGGGTGAAAGCATATCAAAAACCAATAATAGACATGTAATTTTCAAATTGTCTGTTCGACAGTCCCACCGAGTGTGCCAAAAACTGTTATCTCTTAGAAATTCACCCTATGCAAAGTTATGAAAACTAGCTTTCTAGAGAAACATGGGAACTTTTCCAGGTTGTGGGTCACCTAAAAATGGAAAAGAACCTCCGGAGAAGGCCGGCTTCCTTTGTGTTATCACCTAACTACTGATCTTTGTAAGGAAAAGGGAGGAGTGCATGAAAATGAAAATGAAATCCTATGGTGATACACCAAAATGACAAGAGCAATGAGACACTCAGGTTACACTTGAATACTGATGATGGATATGGGATTGCACAACAAGTTTCTGTAGATTATGCATAAGTATTTCACAAACAGGTTTGACATGCACACACTTTTAAGAAGGAAAAGCAGTTTTTCACAAATTAAAAGTTCATGTGCAATTCAGTAAAACACAATTTGTAACCTACATAAAACTACTTTTGCAAAGAAAGGAATGCTAACATGAGACAAAGCTATAAGGAAATAGAAAGATTTCATGAAGTAGCTTGATCAATCACCTAAAAATGCACAATATTTTGCAAGAACCAGAAGGAAAATTGAACCATCAATGGTAACCAAGGTAAATTCTATATATCATGCTCCAAATGAGTTACAAAATTTTGCTAATCTAAGAAAGGACTGCAAAAGTCACAAAATTTTGAAAAGCATAAGAAGAACTCCTCTTTCAAAAAGAGGCAAAAAATGCCATATATACAACAAAAATCAAAAGTGTTAGCCTCTACCCCAGGGTTTACAAAAAATGAGTCGATGACAGAAGGGTCGGCCCCTCAGATCTTTGGAATAAAGATAATGCATTCAATGTGCATCCCTCGTGTCCATGTCAGTGAAGGATCACAGTTAGGAGTATCCCTTAGATTTTTTGAAACCATCGCATTAACTTTTGTCCTCTGTGTCCACCCTCGAGAGCTTCATCAAAGTTGCTTTGAACGTTCTAAAGTATGGCATTAATGTCGATCCACTTTTTCAAGCTGACATCCCAACTGTCCTTATGACTCACAGCCTCTTCCCCTTCAACCTTCTTCTTTCCCTAGATCCTTCTACAAGTTGACCCCCTTGAGAGACATCATCCAACTTTCATGTTAGATCTAAACACCATTGTTCACTGAGCTGATCCATCGCCTTTGATCTTAGAGTAGATCCATGTCGTATATTATCTGTTGATCTCCCTCACAAGAATAGTCAATCAGTCAAACTACTAATGGTTCACCTTCAGCCTCCTCTGATTGGTTGAACATACACCACGTAGGATTTTTAGGTAGTCAAAATTTCTTCAAACAGAATCGCATGTCAGTGAGACACTAGCCATGTCTCCCCAATGTGATTATACTCCAGAATAGCAATCGGGATAGCTTAAAACTATCGGCAAGACTTCACATCGGCTGCAAGAGTTATATCGATATCCCAAAAACATCAGCAAGACTATCAGTTTCAGAAAGAGGTCATACCGAAAGCACCTGATAGTAGATATCTTTCCATTTAGACCATCAACAAGAGTCTCGGCAATGCTCAACACAAACACACCCATCAACAAGACAAACATGTCAGACAAAGGTCTCAGTGAGCCTCCATTAGTCACACAAAAGAGTTAAAACTATCAGTGAGACATCATGAGTCGGAAAGACATCATGGCAAACGAAAACCCCTCGGCCAGGAATCTTACCGATATCCATATACCCTTTCGGTGAAACCACAACAAGTTAGGGAGACATCATAGCGATCACAAATCATTTAGCTAGACCATCCCCTTCGGCAAGACCTTACACCGAGCTACTATTCTTTTAGTGAGACTCCCCTCAGTCGGCAGGAGGTCATAGCGAGCGAGACTTCCTTTCTCTGAGCTCAAACCATTTCACCAAGAGTCCATCCTATTAGAGAGACATCATACTGATGGCACCTCCTTTCGATGAGACCACCAACGGTTGGCAAGACATCTCCCCAAGCACAAAACATTACTCCGAAGGTACAATACTTCGGTGAGACCACCTGTCATTGGCAAGAAATCACACCGAAGCCACAAACTTTCCCTGAGTGCAAATTTTTTTGGCAAGACATCACCCCAAACTCAAAACATTCTCCTCGAGCTCAAACCCTTTCGGTGAGACTCCCCTAAGTCGGGAAGACTTCATATCAAACTCACAAACTTTTTCTGAGACCACAATCATTTGGCCAGACTTTACACCAAAGACCATCCCTTTCGCCGAGACCTCCATCTGTCGATAGGACATCACCCCGAGCACAACTTCTTTCCCCGATGTAACTTCATTTCGGTGAGACTCCCCTTAGTCGGCAAGACATTATGCCAAACTCATTCCATTCAGCCCGGAGTCTCCCTGATGCTACAATCTTGTGAACCACTATCGGCGAGACCTCCCAAATGGGGAGATATATAAAAACTCATGGCAATCGAAATGTCTTGGCAACCTGGGTATCTCAAATGAATATAACACAATAGCTAGTTGGCAAGACATCTGGCTGGTCTCATCAAATTTATTCTTTGAGGAGTTTTATACCAAATCTGAATGAGGCATACTTTCCAACATACCTCCTTGTCAAATAGCATCAGATGTATGATTTAACCCTACAAAACAATGCCTCCATTTGGCCTTCATGAAGACCTGAAACATAGATTGCCCTACCTGATTGAGCCCGCAGGTGAAAATTGGTTAACACCTAGGTCACATTCTCTACTAAGGAATTCACTTACCTGATTCCCTAAGCATCTCAAGTTGATACAAGGATAGTGGCAAGTCAATTTCCCTTTCTTTTCACCCTCCTAAAACATTAAACTTACCTTGAACAATCCTTAGCATGAGGTAGATCATGGCAGCTAATCATTCTAGACCCTCCCATGGAATGGGTTCCTGAGTGATCAGTCCCCCTCCTCTATATTTTGGTGAACCTTATGTGAAACTTGTAATATCCATTTCTTTGTTTTTAGGTTCTTTCTATCATGTCTATGTAAGCTATGTACTTGTGCATCATAATGCATTATGAGCTTCATAACTCATTCCATGACTTCTAGGTACATTGTTAGAAGGATTGTGTGACATCCACACTTAGGAATGGACTTTACAAGGGTCACTTCAGCTCTTGACTCCCAAGAGATGGTATTAGTGAAAAATACAAGTTACTTCGATGAAACCACTCGTGCTCCTACACTGAGAGTAAATCCATCCCTATTCCCACATAGCATCTCATGGCTCTAGATAAGAGGCTATTGGATCTTACAAATCACTTAGATAAATATCAAAGCATGGCTAGGGCTACAAGGGTTGCTAATGAGATCAAATTTATGTTATACAAGGATCAGACAACCATATAATTTCTTTGTGGCCTAAGCAATTTAGTGCAAGCATATGTCCCCTCTTACAACCCTAGGTTAAGAATTACTTGAGGTCATGAACACAATACCTATGAAAGATATATTAGTTTCTTGATGCCCATGATGTCAATATTTGTGGCTTAAATGAGACTCTTTGTTAACATCTTCACTCTTGATCCACCCCCTACTATCAAAGAAAGTAGAATACCACTTGGATTAAATTTTATTCCTCCTATGAGTAGCTCTATTCTTAGAAATGGGATTTACAATGCAGTGGGGGTTGGTAATCCTGGTGTGTCTAGCTTTTTTGATGGTGGCTTTAGTGATGGTCACAATGGTGGATCTAGTGGTGGCTATGGTGGTGCCTCTAGTGGTGGTTAGGGTAGCAGCTTTGATAATGTTGAATAGTCTAGATAATTGAGAGGGGGTGAATCAGTTATCACAAAACAATTTTCTTTTCTTTAATTAATTCAGAGCAAGCATATTGTCGGCCTCCTACAATGATTTAACAACTAGACCTTTACAGTCATAATTCAGAGATTGGACATCTTACCTGAATAGCTATTTCAATCATCATGAAGGTGCATTTAACTTGTCAACCTAGGGATGTGAACTTGAAATGGGTTAGCACAGTATGTGCACTAGGAACCTAAAGTAGCCATTTTCATTCAATAGCTAAGAAAGACATAATTCCAAAAAATAAATTGCTTGGAAAGGAATAACATAAATGTTGAACATCAACCAACAACTACACCAAGTCGAAATGCATGACAGAAATGAAAATTTGAGAAAACAAACATGACACTACTTTGTTTGCTTTGGCTGTAGAAACAGTCACAGAATGGAATTCTAGTGGTTGTAGGAATAGTCAGTGCTAGATTCTTAACCAATTATTGAATAGAAAGTAATACTAAAATAGTACTAAACTAAAGGATGAAATACTCACCAAGTTGGACCCCTTGGATAAGTATCCTCTAAAACTAATGAAAACTCAGATGATCAAACTTAGAACTTCATTTTATTCACTTGAATTCATGATTACAAAAGAGTATTATAACTATATTGCTAGAAAATTAAGAATGCAAGTACATCATCGGATCGCACAACCTCTAAGAAGGTGCATCTAATCCTTATTTATACTATCAACTAAGCAAGGTGGTCAACTCCATGAATTGGTAGGAAACCATTTAGGGAAAGAAAATAAATTGGAGAGGCAGTTACGCACACATGGAATCTGGTCAGACATGCCCATAGATTTAGCACAACAGTAATGCCTATATTTTCTCAACAACAATAAAGACTAGTACAAGGTGGTTACATTCAATTTGCATGGGGAATCTCCTTTGGTCAACCTCCTTTGACCTTTGAATGATTCCTTTGTTGGATGTTATGGTGCATGCCTAGCTTGCAGTGTCTTTCTCAATTTAGTATCCTCAAATTATATCTGCATGGAAATGTTAGTACACACAACAATTGCATTTTTGTAACCACCTTAAAGAACATTCATTAACCACATGAAGAATTAATATAGATAGTCCATATAACATGCTAATATCATGAAAGATTTTCAGAAATAGGATTAATCCCAATGTCTATAGTTTGGAGGAAATATCATAAAAATATCAACACTTAACATCAAGGTCCATGATAACTTCGACAACTAAATCATAAATTATTCCCAAAATTAGACCATAAACTAGACTCATCACATATATCAATCACAAAATAATCAAATAGATATGAACATTAATGTAGACAACAACACCATGCATAATGAACTCTAGAATTTGCATGGAAACCCAAGAAGGGAAAAAACCATAGAGAATGCTAATTCTCAATTTTAAAACATTGGTTAAGGTGATTTTTACAAAGGCTCACTACCAAAATTCTCACTATAGGTAAGGCTCACTATTGGTGGGCTCACTTATAAAAACAAAATATTCTCACTAATAAAAAGTGAACCGATGAAGTTGCATCTACATATGCATGAATTCAGTTTTGGTTTAGAGCACAATATCTATCTACAGTAGATCCGATCAAGAATATTCTGCACACCTTCCTTGCACAACCTCTACAAATAAGATTACTTCTTCCTTCACACCCTTTTATCTACTTGCACACATCATACTCCACTCTTCTCATTTCATCAAATGATTTTTTTTTTTACTTATACCATTCCATGCCTCCAGAATATCCAAGGTCAGCAAGATAGAATGTCTTCATAGTCTTCTAAGTCAGCCAAACAAAATTTAAATTTAGATCACTACAAAGCATGTTAGCATGAGGAACAACCTTGAAATATTCAATAAGGCCTTGCATTCTAGCACCGAACCCAAAAGATAGATTACACATAAAGATCTTGCCATGTTACCAATGGACCCATAAATAGGTCATACATAAGATAGGTTCATTAAATAACATAATTATAAAATATAACAAACTTTGAACTACATGAAATATATTTTAGAGCCAATGGGAACACCACAACCAAGACCAAATCTTGATTATCATCAATTTTAGTATCAATTGGAGAAACACAACATACCAAAATTTGTAACATGATACATGAATGCCTAAATAGCTAGGTTACCCAGAGTAAGCTTTGAGCATAGTAGCCAACATGAAAAGATTAGACTTCATTATTCTGCATTGACTATTTTCCATGAATGTCCCAAAAAAGAAGTACTGCCATATCTAAATCAAAGATAACATCCACACTACACAACATCATTTATGTATATCATCTGGAGCTCAACCTTCTAGATCCAGGTTTTGACATCAATGGAAACAATGCTAAATCATCTCAACAACTTCTCAACAATCTCCCCCTTTACAATTGATGGAAAAAAAACAAAAAATCCAAAACTCCAAGCACTCCCCTTTGTTAAGCAATTCAATACTTCTTGTTTTTGTTTTTCTTTTCATTTTCTCCCCATTTTTTCCATCAAAAGAAAAGGGAAAAATAAGAACATTCAAGAGATCAAATAAAAATAACACTTTTCACATGGAAAATCTTCTTGTACCTCTCTCTCATAATTGGAAGAATCCTCTTCCAAGATAGCACTACAAAAACCATTCTGGCACACATACTATCCAGTAGAGTCAACAACATAAATGAAGATGACTGGTCTAGAGACAAGCAATGTCATTCACAATCCTATGCATCAGAAAGTATCCCAAAGAGATGATCCAACCAGACCTCAACAACTTCTTTGACCAACCAAAAAGTTTTAACCAAATCTTCCCTTATCTCTAAGTAGACAATAACTCATCTTGCAACTCTCCAACTCTTATCCTCTATTTTCCATCTTTATCTTTGAAGAATTCAAAACACTTCCTGATATCATTCAATTCAGATTCAATAGCTTCAATTATGCTTCTAAAATTATCAACAGCAGCAGGCCACCGGAGATAATACTTGTATATGTCAGACATCTAATTAATGCATTCTCTTGTCTCGCCAATGTGTTTGAATAACTTTTATTTGTCTTTGACACACCTTCTCTCAATCATAGCTTGGAACTTATGTCCTTCAAATCCTTGCCACAACAACCTTTCTTCAACAACTTCTACTAGATCATCTGATAACGAGTTAGAAACATCTGAAATAGTAATACCCTTTTTGATCAAATAATCAACCAATGCATCATAAATTCTAAACCTATTGACTGGAGAGAAAGCAAGCCACATTTAACCAATCCTTTTCATCTCACCTTCATCCAACACCGAATGAACTTCATCTATATCAAAAGATTCTGATCTAGGTAGAGACTTTTCTTCCTTCTCCTTCTCTTCTAAGATAGAAATGACTTCCTCTGTGTTAATTTTACTCCTTTTAGGTTCCAGAGGGGAACCACTAATGACAACCTCTAACTCCTTCTTACTGGAGGGGGAACCCTCCTCAAACTAACTAGACACTAACACACCAGAGGATAGATTCATCTACAAGGATGAGAAATAAACTTTTCATGCACTTGCTTTATCTTCCATACATTCCAAATACTTGTAAACTTTCTTTTTGACATGAATTCTAGACTTCCACTTAACATTCTCCTTTGATGGTAGCAAACTTAGAAAGTAAAATACTAAGCATATGAGCAGAGACCCAAACTAAAAAGGATAAATCTCAACCAAAGACATTCTAACATTCTTAATTAGGTTTTCCGTTATGAGGCTACACAAGTCAAACTGCTTATTTTCCTTGACCATCTTATGTGCAAGATACACAACAATAGACAAAGTAGAACCTTCATGATTTCATAAATAGATTTTGTAAGTGATATTGTAAGCAACATACCTTACTGCAGGATCGACAATGATGTTTATCAGTAGAGCTTGGGGGTCTTTGTTGATACTAATAAGTTCCTACATGTCTCTATATTTCATTGTTTTCTTCCCAAGGAGGTCACCAACACTGCACAATCTAGTAATAGCTTCAATAGCTTCCTTAGTGGATAGGGTTTTTCCAAAATAATGTTTCCATCCTTGAATTGACTCAACAAGAACAAGATAGATTCTCTATCGGAAAACTAGGGAAATTCTCCCCATAAATCCATACCCAGAGTACTTACATTAGGTAATTCATCAGAATTCAACCCTAGTTCCATTTACTTCATCTTTTGATGATCAAATTCATCCAACTCTACTCCCTTCAGCCTTATCAGAATACTGCAACTCACTTCTCTATCAACAAATTACATTGTCATGCTTCGCTTCTTCAAAAAAAAAGTATCGCTCCGTAAAACTTCTTCTTTGCAAACTGTGACAAATATTTTGGAAACTCCTCCTTTTAACCTTGATTGCTCACGATGAAATAGCTACCAAAAAATTACATCGACGATACCATCAATTGTACTTCACTTTTCAATTAGCTGAATTAAGCTTCATCATATGTCACCAACTGTATCAAACTTAGTCATGTTGAAAACACATCAATATTACTTCAGAGAGGGGGAACCAACAAGATATGCATAGCAACACTCCCCCTGAGCCAAGGTGGTTGGCTTAGTTTTTGAAAGAGTTTTCCAAAATCATTTCCTTTTTCTTCCAAACCATGATAGTCTTCTTCTTAGATTCATCTAATTCTACAACCTTCTTTTTGTTTTTAGGATTTTCTGGAGCAACATATCTACATATTTTAGCATAATGTCCATGTTGACTGCACTTGTAACATCTTTTTCCAAACTTAACTAAGTGAACCCTAGATCTGCATTGATTAGCTTTGTGACCATAAAAATGACATAAATAGCAATTACCATGAAAGAGATTATTCATTCCATTCCTTCTAGCCAAATTAGATAACTAACTTTTGCAATGACTTGCTTTGTGACCAAAATTGTGACACTTAAAGCATTGAGTACTTTGTTTGTTCTTGCTTCTACACTCTATAGCCTTATGTCCAAAGTTCTTGTATAGAAAACAATAGCTATTAAATGATAAGTACCTTTGAGAATTTTGTTGCCTAACTAGAGGTCTTTTTGTAGATGTTCTAAAGTTTTGAGCCTTGCTTGTTACACCAGATCTCACTTTAGCTTCAATTGCTTTGTATTCACCCTTAGTGTTCTAGTTTGAGTTTTCACTGGTGAAGCCAATTCCTCCCTTATCCTTGTGACATTTTTGTAGGGACAAGAGTTGATCTAGAATTATGCTACTTTCACATACTCTTGCTTTTGTTTTCATCCTTCTTAACTCTTGATCTAACTTCTCATTTTCTTCTGATTTATATTTGATGGTATCCTTGATATTTTCTTCAATCTTCTTCCAATCTTCCTTTTTTCATTTGATAGTATCTTTGATATTTTCTTCAATCTTCTTACATTCATCCAGTTGTTTCTTTAAATCCACAATACTTTCCTTTGAATCCTTTAATTCTTGGCTGACCTCTCTGTGTCTTTCTTTGAATTTCTAGATTTTCTCCCTTAGCTTTGAGATACAAGCATTTTCCTCCTTAAGGTTTCCTTTCAACTCTTCATTTTCATATTTCGTGCTTTCCATAACATCTAACATTATCTTCAGTTCTTCAAAGTGATAAGCTTCTACCATCTTTTCAAATTTCCAAGATCTCCCTCAAGTAGTTAAGTGACCTATCTCCAAGGAACCAAATTCTGATACCAATTATTGAACATTCTGGATAACTATGAGGGGGGGGTGAATCAATTATCATAAAACAATTTTCTTTTCTTTAATTAATCCAAAGTAGGCATATATCAATCAGAAAATAATCAAATAGATATGAACATGAATGCAAACAACAACACCATGCACAATGAACACCATAATTTACATGGAAACCCAAGAAGGGAAAAACCACAGAGAACACTAATTCTTAATTATGAAACACCAGTTAAGGTGATTTTTACAAAGGTCCACTACCAAAATACTCACTACAGGTAAGGCTCATTTTCTGTGGGCTCATTGCCTAAATATTATAAAAATAATAAAGTCTCACTGACAAAAAGTGAATTGATGAAGTTGCATCTCTATATGAATGAATTCAATTCTAGTTAAGAGCACAATATTTGTCTATAGTAGATCTAGTCAAGAATCTTCTGCACAACCTCTGCAAATTAGATTACTTCTTCCTTCACACCCTTTTATCCATTTGCTAGTGCAGGAGCACCTAAAACATGTAATTGCAAAAATGCACTATTTGTAGGCTGGTCTAGGAAATAGGGGGTAAATTGAGTCTTTCATATTAATAAAGGTCTAATAAGACCACTTTTAATGTAATTGGGGGCTCTAGTGTTAGTTTGGTTCAAAAGTTGCATTATGATGTGATAGTTGTCACTAAATTGTTAAATTATGCAAAATTAAGGAGTGTAAAGAGTCTCTATAGTTTGGTGGTCAGTTATAAGTGTTGGAGAGTTGGTTTTAGATTGGAAAATGTATTGAAATCCTCTTGGAGGCTCATGCAGGTTTTTGAATCACTTTTGGAGAAGGAAAATTAATAAAAGAACTCAGTTTTCTATTATTTTTTGTATTTCTTTGCAATTTATGCCTATGTATGGGTCCGTACAGTAGGGTTAGGGTTCTAAATGTTTTTAATTTTGTGTAATATGGTGTTGGATTCCTTTTGAATCCATTATTGTAGGATTTCATTGAGTCTAATGCATTTTAAGGTCTAATCTCCCTTGACTGGTCTAAAATAGGGTGTTGGGTTTGTGAGTTCAAATATGCATTGAATAGGCCATTCCTCCTCCAATACCTACTGTATCTAGGAGGAATATACCTATACAACTTTGGCATAGGTGTAGTAGCAGCATTATATGTGTGTTAAAAGAGTTTGAGCGAGTTCCATTGTTGCCCTGGTAAAATTCTGAGTTCTAAGCCTTAGAAAAGAGGCTAGAGCAAGTGATCTAATGAGTTTGAACTAAGGAGGGTTGGAACTTGGTTTTTCCTATGTTTTTAAGTGTATTTTGATGTGTCTAAAAGGTCTTAGTGGTTGGAAGTGGTTAGATGTGAGAAGGAAGTTGAAACCTTAGTTAAACCATGTGAAAAAGGAGTGAAAATGGGTGGATTTACAAAGCAAGTGTACGTAAACCTTGAGGGAAGCATGAGGTAATGTTGTTTAGAGCATGTTCAGGTAAATTGGTGAAGGATTGAAGAGGTTTCAAGCTTGAGAGTGGTCGGGGCATGAGAGAGTCAATAAGCCCTAGTGTGAATGATGAGAACTGAGGGTTTTGAAGGAAAAGGCCTTAGTATGTGTATGGTGCCTTGAAAATTGGAGATTAGTATGTTTTGAGGGAAGTTATAAGAATTTTTATAGTTTTTCTAGTTATGGGTTGCAATCTTGGAGGGATTCCTTTGTAAATTTGACCTATTTTGTGGCCTAAAATGGTGGAAAAGTCAGTTTTCTAATTTTTTTTCCAAAGGAGTCTTATGGGGGGTTAAGATATGTTTTGTAACTCTGTAATGGGTGTTTGAATCATCCTTTTTTTTCAAGTTTTTTGTTAAGTTTTGGAGTTAAGGGCCTAGAACCGAGTTTGCACTGCTACTAGGGTTGCAAGGGTGAAAGTGGGAAATTCTACTTTTGTTTTTTCTCAAACTTTGGGAGCTGTTTGGATTGGTCTAATAAGTCCTTTTAATCTTGTTAGATTCCTCTTGAAGGAAGATTGACACCTTGAGTGGTTTTGGGTCCCCTATGGCTACACCAAAGTGGTATCAGAGCTAGCAAGTAGATCTATTGCAGGTTGAAAGTTGAAGAGTGGAAGAAGCCATTATGCAATCAATGAAGGAGGTTGAAGAAACCCAAGCAAGGTATGTAGGAATGAAGCAAAGACAACCCATATTTTGTACCAAAAGCAAATTTAGAGGCAAGGTATGTAAAGTAATGATTGGTTAAGGTCATTGGATAATGTTGTTTCAGAGGAAATGGTTGAAAAGTTACATTTGACAAGGATAATCCATGAATCACCTTACAAGGCATATTGGGTAAATGATAGCTAGCATATTGTGGTTAGTGAGCAAGCATTTGTAGATTTTCGTATTGGTCCTTACAAAGATGTTGTACTATGTGATATTATTCCTATAAGAGATTGTCACATGATACTAGGTAGAGCTTGGCAATATGATAGGTTTTCTATACATGGTGGAAGACTTAATGTGTATGAAATTGAAAAGGATGGGAAAAAGTATAACTTTAGTTTTTTGCAGGATGATGGGGCACAAAGGATAATAGGCATGTGTGGAAAAAGAGAGTTTCTAGAACAAAAGGAACAAGGGCATAATGGAGAAACAAAGGAGCATAGTGTAGATGCCATGGATAGAGTAAAGCACCATGAAGAAGCATTGGGAAAAATAGGGCAGCTTAAGGACATAAGGGAAGTAGAGAAAGTGGAGGTTAGAGGTGAAAAGAACTTGAAGGAACAAGATGAGGATGGAGG
>VDFB02359485.1:0-14597 GCA_007258455.2 Sequoia sempervirens
TATAAGGAGTCTTATTTATCCTAGGGATGAAAATAGAACCATAATGTTTTTTTCCACTCTCCCTCAAGAATAGGGAGAGGACTTAGTGTTGTAATAGAAAACCATAATTGAAAAAGTAGAAGAAGACAAACTAGATTAGAAATCTGACCCAACGATTAACCATAATTACAGAGACGTGTTTTATAGGAAATTTCATGTCACAGGTTACTCCTACTTAGAACAAACTCCTTTCAATCATCTTATTTGATGTGCTTGTGTGACTCATAGTTGACCATTCAATGGTCACCTCCATTCTTCTTTGGAGTTGTCATACTTTAGTCATTCTAGCTTCTCCCATGCAATTGCTTGCGGTCCTTATGCTATAGGTTATAATTCTTCTAGCTACAAGAGGTTGGTTTCATTCTAAAGCACACACATCATTAATAACCATAAATTAAGCATAGAATCAGACTAAGTTTCGTGAACATTCATACATTCACACATATAAATGTCATCATGTCATAATTGTATTACCACATACTAAAGTTTGGTTTCATATGTATAAAACGTATAAAAGATATATAATTCTTAGGATTGTCTGTGAACTTTGGCAGATTAAAATGATAAAAGACAAACTTAATAAAGAAAAATAGTTATAAAATTAACCCATCAATACTATTGGAAGAAAATCAAATCTAGTTATTTTCCTCTTCAAATCCACTTCCCCATCCTCAATCGTCAGGCAATCTATCATAAAAACCCTGTCGAAAGAACTCTCCTTGATCTTAGTATCATAGATCACCCTCTCACCATGGATTGAAATTCATAGAATCCTCCAAAGAGCCTTTAGAGTAGTCATCATCTCACTAGTAGGAAGCATGAGTGTTCTATGCTCACTATACTGTCTCTTGACCAATGTTGTCATGATGGATCTATCCACTATGATCTTGGGCATGTAAGTGATGTGCCATAATTCAATTGTACCGAAAAAATCCTACTCGACATCCATGATAGAATCTAAATCCTCCTACAACAAAACATATGCATTATTAGTTTTGAAATCCCTAAGACCAGTTTTTCTATCACAAAAACACCTACCTACCTATCAATCGTGCAATTTCATCAATTGCACCAACCTAGCCATCATTTGGAGCTTTATTTTTTAGTTTAATCACTCTACACATCACATGTGCCAATCTAACTATCACATGCACAAATCTAGGCTTCAATTGCACATTTATAATAAATGCGTCAATGTACCTATCACATGTGGCAATCTATCAAATACACCAAACTCCTATTAAATTCTACTTGATTTTGCAAAAGCGCCAAATCCTCTATCAAATTTTCCATTTTAGTTTGGTGGTATATTTGATTTATCCTACTTCTACCTACATTTACTACACATAAATCTACCCCAAGGACCCGAAAGCTAGATGCATACCACCAGAGGCGACTTGACTAGCTGCCCAAAGATCCACACATGCTACACTTTATGACTTACCACTAGAATTCCCACCATCTCTAAAGTTGCTTCACACTCTAGAGACTTTTGAATATTTAAACTTGAGAGAGTGAAAATGAGGAGAAACGACCCCCTACACCTATATATAGCCCCCAAAACCCTAATATTCACCTCTAACCTTCATTTTTCTACATAATTTTCATTGCATCACCCCTTTCTCCTCATTTTCCCCATCCAGCTCCGTTTTTCATCCTCGATTCACTACACTTAGCATGTTCTTCCTATTGAGAGTTCAATCAGAAAATTATTTTTCTTGGGTGATCTCTCGAGTGGGCACCCTACATCTCTCTTTCAGTTTATTGGGGCCCACTAGGGCATGTCATCAACTATTTTTTTGTACCAAAATTATGTCTTCAAAATAACACAATAAACATTGTTTCAAACAGGGGAAAAATAGACACCTAAAAAATGACTAACATATTTTTTCTAATCACCTCATTATTTCTCATCAAATATTTTTTAAATAATTAAGCTAATACATCATCCATAAGTAAATAATTTTTAATTGTTTAATTAATTCATTATTTTCCATCATCAACATAAATTAAATAATTTTTTTGATTGATTCAATCAACCTAGAAGGGGGTTGTACCCACATATTAAACTTTAGAAATAATATAAACATTACAACAATTAAATGGTCTTGGCCATTTTGAACCCTATACTATTTTACAAAATTGATCATACATGCCCACGTACAAATTTCATGCCCGCCTATCTACTACTAGCTCACCACTCAAGCCCCTAATACTACCTATCTATAATATGCCTAGCTTAACCAAAAATTGGGCTACATTCACGACAAAAATTAAAAATGAAACTGGTATAACCCTACTTTATGATCTCACCTGCCACTTCTTCTTTGCTAGCCACTATCAATATTTTCCATCCTTGATGATTTCCACCTCCATGCCTGCCTCACCCTCCTCTAATTTTGGGACTTCCGTGGTCCCCACCCACTTCACAGTGCCATCCTCATCCACTAGATTCTCTTCTCTAATGTATTCCTAGAGCCAACCCAATCCTCCTTTCGATTCTAGGTTAAGGATGCATTTCAAAATATGAATGATCTTTCCTACTCCCGTTCAAAATTTTGGAAGCTTAGAAGGGTTATCTATGAATATGAGAGGGTCAAAATTTGAAACTCAACCCCTTATGTGAATGATATATGAATTCTTGGAGAGTGACACCCCTTTCTCCCCCTCCACATTGTTCAACGCATCTTCCAAACCACCCAAAAACCTATTGCATATCAGATGTCTACAAAAATCCTTCACCATTTCCTTGCTTTCTCCAACATTTAGAATAGACACCAGAAAAATCATGGATATATATGTATTCACCCTATATTTATGGTTCATATTTAAAAAATCCTACCCTAGCACCATTTTTACTACATGGAGAATAAGGTCGTGCCTGGTTTTTAAGATGTACCCTGGCCTCTTCTCTATTATGTCCCCTAAAAAGGACATTTTCTTACATTGGCCTTCAAATCTCACAAGTGTGTCCATCTCCTTTTACTAAATTCTTAGAATTCTCTGGAAAAAACTTATCATGTTGAGCTTTTATTACATATGCTCATCTCCCATGCTTTTCTCTCAAAGTTTGGGTGGCATCTTTCCCACACATCATTAACCTTCACCTCTGAATACCTTCAACCACCTTTTGATGATGTCATGCAATCCTTCAACCACCTTTTAATGATGTCATGCTATCCTTCAACCACATTTTAATGATGGATACTCTATTTATGGTCAACTCAAGATAATATAGTTAAACTACCATGCGAGACTCATCTTCCTTCTTTTCCAAGTCATGAACCACCACATTCCCCTCTCCATAAATGTGTGATATTTTGTATTCTTCAAAAATTCTTAACGTTTGCAATATTGGATTTATCCATTTTCTTAGTTTTCAATTTGGCATCCAACCTTATCAAATCACATTGATCGTTATTAGGGGGAGTCTCCTTCTATGTGAACTTTTTTCTTATTTTCTACTTGATCACACATTGAAGGCCTATTAATGTTGCTCTAAATTCAGCTTTGTTATTGGTTCCTAGCCCCATATAAACTATCCCTCCACCAATATTGAAACCTTATTATCCCCGATCACACATCTTGCTCCACACTCCCCCAAATTACCTCTTGTCACTCCATCAAAGTTGACTTTCACCCAATCTTCCTCTGGTGGTTTCCATACCACCCCTAGCCTAGGATTAGTAGTAAGATCATCCCATTGAGCCCCATTAATAGGGGGAACCACTAGCCCTGGCCATTCCTTCTGAATCTCCCCATCCCAACTTGAGAAGCCATTCCTTTTTAACTTTTTATTTCATTCCATATTGTTTACTACCTCTATTATTGCTACTTCCATTTTTCTTTCTAGTTGTTCTTTGGGAATTGCTTTCTCCTAAAAGATCCTTTTGTTGTGCTCCTTACACAACTCCAAAATTATGATAGATGGTGTCACTTTCCATATACTATGAAACAAAGCCTTTCTGCAGATGTTCGAACACATGGAAATAGGATTTTAATTTCTTGCAGCAATGGGCTTTTCCATCCAAGCCTACACATCATATGCTTCCAACAATATTCAGCATATTTGCATCCAAGAAGTAGATGGTTTGCATCTTCACCCGCCTTCTCACACAAAAAAAACTGCTAGGACCTTGTATCCCCATTTTAGTTAGCCTGTAATTTTATATAATTCTCTTTTGAACAACTAACCATGAAAACACTCCAACCTTTGGTAGACATGATCAATGCTAGAATAAGTGTTCTAGCCAATCTTCTTTCCTTATTACTGTTATCAATAGTTTTGCACCCTGCTGAATGCAATATTCAGCAAACTACTGAAAAATGGAAACCTCCTTCAGATGTGGGTGATCTGCATGAAAGAGGAATCTCCAGAGTGATCTGGTTCTCCGAATGATGAATTCTATTCTAAGTGGCTTTTTAGGAAAAAGGATAGAAGGGTAAACTAGATTTAAAATCTAAAACTGGAATTCTATCATCCTAAAATATTGATCAACTGTAAGAAGACCCTGATAATAACTCACTCTCATCAACTCTTTAAAATTAAAATCTCACAATCTCACAACACATGTAGTTCAACAGTGATTTATGCAAAGGTTAAATTAACACAAAGCACAACCTGAACTAGCATGCAACTCCTGCAAATTTCTTGACAATAATAAGAAAAGAAAAGAATCCAACAGATTTGAATCACAGAACAAATCAGATTACTATTCCAAGTCATGAAAAGGAAATGAGAAAGGAAAAACTATGCTATTTTATTGAATGATGGAGTTGGAACATCTCAGGATCTGAGCACACATCAGTTTACAAGCTCCCCAAAATGCGTAAGGGCAAGAAACTCTCCTCTGAACTACTGATAAAATGGAGAGTTGAAAGACTAATTCTATCAAAAGAACTCTCAAGAAAACCCTAATCTGAGCTCAGAAAAAAGCTCAAGGAAAAAAGCTTCAAACAATCTCAAAAAACTGTTTTAAAGCAGAAAAAAGCACAATGCTTTTATGATTACACTATCAAGCCTCTAAAAATAGGCAAATCCTGATTTAAAAATTCAAAAAACACCTTATCTCTCCAAGACAAGTCTGGAATCTGACCAAGAGGAAAAGTCAATAAAAGATCTGCTAAAAATAGCAAGAAAACATAAAGCAATTTATAGAATATCGCTTTTATGATTCTGCTTTACAAGATGCAGATTTTTTACAATTTGTCTATTTTTGCAACTCAAAGATTGGAAATCTTTTGCAAAAAGAAAATCTCCTTATTTCTCCATTACAATAATTGATTTTCTCAAAAATCATAAAAACATATTACATAATCTTCCTTTTATCAAAACTTCTCATTGATTTCTCTAAAATCAATAAAACAAATAAAAACCCTAAAATGATCATTGACTTTCAAGGAGAGGGAAAACCCTAAATGATAAGATACATTATTGATCTTCCCTTAAATCAATCAAAACAAAACCTAGGGTAAGGCAACCTTCAACCCTTATTTTCCTAAGGCACAAAATATAAGCCTTAAAGACTTAATATCAACCTAGACATATAGATTTCAACCTCCCTCTAATATTAAACCTAGAATTTGAAAGAACATAAGGCATAAGTTTAAAATTTCGACCCCACTTTGAAATTTGACATATGCTTAAAACCGAACATTCTGGATCATGATGATGACATTCGAATTAGGCATGAGGAAATAGGGTCAAACCTTAATTATCATTCATTTCACATCCGTGACTTTGGAAAGAAGGAAACTCTGTCTGAAAGAAATCTGCCTCCATGATGGTGTTAAATTCGAGCTCGTGGGCTTCAGTAATCTTCTCCATGTTTTCAGATGACCAAATCTCCAGTGGGCAAGCCTCCTTTCATGGTATAATAGCTTTTCCACTTCATTATTTCTAATATCAAAAAGCCCTAAGGGCGCGGTTTGTTCATTTCTGACTTTCCCTTACCTTGGCTTCTCCAGATGTCACGTCTCATACATTGACTTATTTTGACCATTGACTTATTTTGATCATGACTTATTTTGACCATTGACTTATTTTGATCGTGACTTATTTTGACCATTTGACTTAGTTTGACCATGACTTATTTAGATAATGTTTAATCATGACCTTATGAGATTTAATATACAAAGTATGATATGTGTTAAGAGCAATGCTTTAATATAATTGTTTCTTTCAAGAATAATGAATGCATTCATATAAATGTTGAGTTAATTATTGTTCCTACAATGGTTACTAATACTCTTCTATTTTGCATGCCTGAGTGAATCTGAATGGCAGGTGATCGAAGGCCAAGGAGATCGAAGGCCAAGAGTGTGATTGAGGAAAAGGAGGTTAGCTTCTCGACAGGGTAGAAGAGGAGAAAACTCTTGGTTATGCACACACCACTTACATCATGTAGCTGCATTAGATCATGTTCGTTTTTACAATGTGATTGCGTGAAATGATTAGCATAGCGAATTTGAAATATGGTTAAATTAGATCATGAAATTATATGGCTTATTCTATTTCCTTATTTCTCATTATAAATTTGAGCAAAAAGGGTTAAATCTATATTTTGATTAAAAGAAATGTATTTAAAAAAATTAAAACAAATTAAATAAAAGAATAAACATAAAATAAATCTGTTTTTGCATAAATGAATTTTATGTTAATAATTGCATAAAAGGGATATAAATAAATCTGTTTTGGGATATATGGTCAATTTTCTTCCAAAAGAATTAAGAATGAACAGCCCGAGAGAGCATTGGGCTCTGGAAAATTCTGTCTCAAAACCAACAAATTGTTGGGCATGTGGCAATCCTTGCAAAAACTGCTGTCAACTGGAAATGCATGCATGATCCTCGAAAAAGAGGAGGAGGCTTTAAGAAAGAAAAAAGACTTGGATTGTGAACATCGCAGAGCTCTGGAACAGAGGAAATTAAAAAAAAGAGGTACTGTGGAACATCTGCAAATAGATCCAAAATCTTGCCAGGTTCTCTTCATTATGCCTTCTTTTATCTTTATTTTTTTAAGAACTGCAGTAAGGAACTGAATTATTTCCTGTTTTAGAGTGCAAACAACTGGGAATTCCTTTCCAATTTCGTTTTGAAATCTGGGTAACAGCTCACTATTCTGTGTTGCAATTATAAGATATATTTTCCTTCTTCAGGAATAGGGTTTTCGTTCTGTGGCAAGTCTGTATTCTTTTCTCAAGTGCAATTACATGTCTCCATATCTGTTGTTTAAAAATTCTGTCATCTAAATGAAAACCAAAATGTCTTGAGGTAAACCCGAATGCAGATTATACTGAGCGAATGTCTTTGTCTTCCTTTGTTTTTTTTTCTTTTCTCTTGAAGTTTGAATTGCTTTGGGGATTATTCCCCTGCCCTCCCCATGGGAAGGACGTGGACTGTGGAGGCTCGCGCCCTCCACAGGCCGCGGCCTGTGGAGGGCACGAGCCCTCACAGCCCGCCCCCTCCCATGGGAGGGGCAAGGGCTTTTCCTGAGCCCTTTTGGTCGCTCAATGCCAGTAAGGAAACCATGTAAAATACCCTGTTAATTATGCACGGCCAGTAAATTCACAAATTTGAAAACCAGAATTTCTTACTTCGAATTTTATACAACTGAACATGAATTTCTACACACACACACACACACACACACACACATATATATATATATATATGTATGCATATACAAAATGACTGCACATACATACATACATATATATACATATATATGTATACCTATATATATATATAAATAGATACCCATGCATTGTATGCCAAATACAAATTGAAACAGGAAACTCTTTCCCAGAAAAGTAGTATGAATTATGTTTTATAAATATCTTGAATCTGAAGCAAGGACAGAAAAATCTTGAAAAGCCATGTAACAGAAAGTAGTATGAATTCTGTTCTTTGAATTGCTAAAACCTGAAAACAATAACAGAAGTGTTTGAGACACCATATAGACTGGAAAGTACCTTGAATATGTTAAAAATAATACAACATGAAATGTGTATGAAAGATTGTCTTCCAAACCTCATAATTTTTGAACAAAAATTGCATTGTATCAGTATATTATTTTACTCTGTACCCTGTAATGAAATAGGGAATTAAAACTGTCAGTCATAGAAATGCATATGGAAAACTGAAAACACTGTTCTTACTATCAAGTAGTGCACTGAAAATTATCAAGATATATATACATATATATATGCTCTTTATCCAAATTAAAAAAAGGGGACACTTACCAAAGGATAAATGGCATCTTACAACTGAAATATAAGGAATGTACTAAAAATTCACTTCTTTTAATTGATTAAAAGATGAAAGCCTGTTTGAAAATGTATTAAGTTTCTGTTAAGTATTATTTAACTGCACTATGGTAACTTCCGGGACAGGGTGCCGAAGGTGGGCAAATAGAGACGGTAGTATTACCTCTTCTAATTCTACCATTTATTATTATTTTGCTTGGCCAAGCACTGTACCATTGAAATAGATGGATTGTTTATTTTAAAAGCCTAGAAATTTATTTGAGTCTCTGCCACCTCCTGTTGCAAGAAATGTGTTTATTTCATGTTAGAAATGCATATAGGCATCAGGCACGCACCAAGAGTGCCCTCCTGTTTTACCGTTTCGGGTTGCTAGGCTCCTTTATGCAGGGCCGGGGATTCCTTCGAGTTAGGAAGGGACCCGGGGAAGTCATGGACTTTGTGGTTGGGTGGAAAAGGCGCCTGAATCACATTCTTGGCCCCAGCTCGCAAGAAGACCAAGGTGTCACGGCGGTTGGTGGATCCAAGATTATTTGCTATTGATGTACTTATGTATCATTCAGACTTGGCTTGTGAAGCCCGTTATTTATGTATATACATTTTGAAATTCTTGTAGAAACTTGAAATGGAAGTATATTTGAAAGTATTTAATGTATCATTGATTTTAAGAAGTTAAAGTTTTATATCTTAGCGTAGAAAAGATGTTCTATTAGAAGGATTGATTCCTCCAAGTGAAGAGGAATATATGTATATGAGAAAATCATTGAAATACTTATGCTTTGTTTCATTTACAATGATGATATTATTTTATGAAATGCAACTCAAATTCTCTTTATTTCATTTGGAAGAATTATGAGAAATGTTGACTTTTCGGAAACTTATGGTTTGAATAAATTTAGAACACTTTTAATTTCCCTTAATGATGTGTTAAAAGGGTTTGAAAATTACTCTTAATTTTCCGAGTGTTACATCTTGGTATCAGAGCAGCATGGTTCAACTCTAGGACCTATGCCTAACTACGTATGACGTTGTGTCTTAATCAGGGTAACCTAAAATGGAAAATAGAGTGTACCAACGAATTGGGAGATCTCGTGAAGGTCCCAATGATAAATTAGATCAGATTTTAGCCTTGCTGCAGAGCCAGGGGGCTAGAATTGAGGAATTAGAACAAGGAAGGAAAGATGGCCATCAAGGATTAAACGCAAGGGAAACTGAAGGGGAAGCTAATATTGAACCACCTGGAAAGGAGGAAAAACTAAATAGGGTGGCTGAGGAGCTGGGAAAAGACCTAAAGAAGGTCGCTCCTCCGAAGTTTGATGGGAGAACCTTTGGAGATGGGGCAGAAGCTTGGGTTATAGAAATGGAAAGGTATTTCGCCCTACGAAATCTATCAGATGAAACAAAAGCTGAATGGGGTTCATATCAGCTCACCGGTGAGGCTGCTACTTGGTGGGAAAATGAGAGGGCGGATAAGCAGTTTATGCATGGAAAGGTAACGTGGGATAAGTTCCTACAACTATTTAGGAAGAGGTGGTTACCCCAATCTCATTTTGATAAGAAGATGACAGAATTCCAGATGCTTGTATAGGGTGGCATGACAGTGACTCAATATTGGGAGAAATTCTCTCACTTGCTTAAGTACGCACCCCAATACCAGCATGATGAGAGATTTCGAGTCCGAAAATTTATTTTGGGGCTTAGACCTCAAATTGGAAATGAAATAGATCTGCACAATCCAGCCACCATGGATGAAGTTTTTGATTTAGCAATCAAACAGGAACACAAATTGCAACAAGCTGCTAACTATAGGAAGAGCAGGGAAGCCAAGTATGCCAACAAGAAATTCCAAGGAAATCGCAATCAGGGTGGTCCGAGTAAACAGGACAGTCAAGGGAATGAAAACAAACAAATCAGAAATTTGAAGAGAGATGGTAGTCCTCAGGACCGCAATGAAGGAAGCAGGAACAATAACAACAAGAAGGGCAACTACAATAAGAGGAATGATAACAATAGGAGAGATTTTTCTGACAAACCTAAGGCACCTCGTGGAGGATGTTATACTTACGGTGGTGAGCATTACGCCAGTGTGTGCCCTCAAAGAAATAACAAGCAAAATAACAGAAACCAGCATCATATTCATGCAGCGGTTGACAATCGCCAGGCAGATTATCAAGCAACTCCCATCCAGTTATCGGGTAAATTATTTGGATGCCCTGTTTCTGTTCTGATTGATACAGGTGCTACTGATAGTTTCATAGACCCTCATGTTTTGACTAAAATATCAGTTAGACCAAGTTTTATGGCAAATTCTTGGAAAGTTCAGTATGGAAACCGGGTAGAGAAGAGGGTAGAGCAATGCATGTATTTCAGCAAACTTGAACTCCCTAACCTTCAGACGCAGGTGAACTTGTATGTTGCACCATTAGGGTCTTACGATGTGATATTAGGGATAAATTGGCTCTCTGAACATAAAGCTCTTGTAGATTGTGAAGAGAAGTCAATTAAGTGTTTCGATGACCGAGGAAACCAAGTGGAGCTTTGTGGCATTAAAAAGCCATTAGAGCTTAGGCAAGTATCTGCCATGCAGTTGAAAAAGGCAAGTCGGAAGGGATGCTCTATCTTTGCAATAAAAGTCGAGGACCTTGATGAGAAAGAATCAATTAATGATCATCCCATTCTGAAGGAATTTGAGGATGTTTTCCCTACATAATTGACTGAGCTCCCGCCTAAGCGTGTGTTTGATTTTTCTATTGATCTGATTCCAGGAGCAGAACCTCAGTCTAAGGCCCCTTACAGGATGAATACAACAGAATTATTTGAGCTCAAGGCCCAACTAGAGGAATTACTGAAGCAAGGTCTTATTAGGCCAAGCGTGTCACCTTGGGGAGCACCCGTCATCTTCGTGAAAAAGAAGGATGGTACCTTGAGGTTGTGCATTGATTATAGAATGCTTAACAAGGTCACTATCAAAAATAAATATATGCTTCCTCGCATCGATGATTTATTTGATCAGTTGAAAGATGCCAAGGTATTCTCAAAAATTGATTTAAGATCAGGATACCACCAGTTGAGACTGAAGGAAGAAGACATTCACAAAACTGCTTTCAGAACCAGGTATGGTCACTATGAGTTTACTGTGCTACCTTTTGGGCTAAGTAATGCTCCTGCAACTTTCATGAACCTGATGAATAGTGTCTTCCGAGATTGTTTGGATAATTTTGTCCTAATTTTTCTTGACGATATTTTAATCTATTCTAAGTCAGAGGAAGAACATGAGAAGCATTTGAGGATTGTGTTGCAGCGTCTAAGGGAACATAAGCTGTATGGAAAAATGTCTAAGTGTACCTTCTTCCAATCCGAAGTGCATTATTTAGGTCATGTGATCTCAGCAGAAGGGGTAAGAGTGGATCCGGAGAAGATTAAGGCAATTATGGATTGGCCGGCCCCGCAAAATGTCTCTGAAGTTCGAAGTTTCATGGGACTTGCAGGATACTATAGGAAATTTGTCCAAGGATTCTCGACAATCGCAGCTCCCATCACTGCACTACAGAAGAAGGAAAAGAAGTTTGAATGGAGCGATAAATGCGAGAAAGCTTTTCAGCTGCTGAAGGAGAAACTCACTACCGCACCCATCCTAGTTGTGCCAGATCCGAATGGCCATTTCACAGTTATTACTGATGCATCAGGAGAAGGGGTAGGTGCAGTTCTTATGCAAGAAGGACAAGTGGTAGCTTATGAGTCAAGGAAGTTAAAATAGCATGAATTAAACTATGCGCCACATGACTTAGAATTGGCAGCCATAGTCCATGCTTTACAAATGTGGAGGCATTATCTCTTGGGAAAGCCTTTCGAACTTAAGACAGACCATGCAGGATTGAGATACATCTTCACTCAACCTAATCTCAATGCCCGACAAAGGCGATGGCTGGAATTCCTGAGTGAGTATGATTTTGGGATTGAATATATTAAAGGTAAAGAAAACAGAGTGGCTGATGCCCTGAGTAGAAGGAGACACCTTGCAGCCATGGTTACCATAAAATCAGATTTCAGGCAACAAGTAGTGCAATCCTCCTTTGGGGACGAACACTATGAAAGGGTGAAACAAGCCCTTGGGGTAAATCCCTCCGACCGTCGATATGAGGGCTATATGTTAGAATCAGATGGACTTTTGAGGTACCAGGGACGAATGTACATTCCTAGTTCTGCAAACTTGAGAGAGTTGGTGCTAGAAGAATTCCACAATGCACCATACTTAGGACATCCTGGTATTACAAAAATGATGGAAGGACTTAGGCCACTGTACTTCTGGCCAGGACTTAAAAGGGATACTACGTCCCATGTAGCCCGATGCTTAGAGTGCCAGCAAGTCAAAGCTGAGCATGTACATCCGACAGGACTCTTATATCCTCACAGGGTACCAGAGTATAAATGGCAGGTTATCACTATGGATTTTATACAGGGGCTACCAATGTCTAAAAACCGACATGATACCATCTTGGTTGTAGTAGATAAATTGACAAAGGTTGCCCATTTCATTCCGGGAAATCTCAAGGATGGATCAATGGTTTTAGCAAGAAAATTTGTCCAGGAAATCTTCCGGTTGCATGGAGTGCCAGAGACGATCATCTCAGATCGAGACACTCGAATGACTTCTAGGTTCTGGATTACATTAAACTCTTCCCTAGGAACCAAATTAAATTTTAGTTCCGCATATCACCCTCAAACCGATGGTCAGACAGAAAGGGTGAACCAGGTAGTAGAAGATCTCCTCCGCATGTACTGTATGGAGCAGCAATATAAGTGGGAGGAGTATTTGCCTTTGGTGGAGTTTGCTTACAACAACTCCTACCATGTTTCTTTGGGCATGGCACCTTTTGAAGCCCTTTATGGACGTAAATGTCGGACACCCATTAGTTGGGACAGAGTAGAAGACAAGGTGGTGATTGGCCCTGAGATGCTCAGAGAAATGGAAGACCAAATGAAAATCATTAAGGAAAAGTTGAAGCAGGCTGCGGATAGACAGAAAAGCCTAGCAGATAAGAACAGAAGTTTTAGACAATTCTCTGCAGGAGATAAGGTCTTTTTAAGAGTTCGGCCACATAAGAGTTCAATCTCTTTTGGCAAAAACTCTAAGTTGGCTCCTAGATTTGTTGGCCCTTTTGATGTTTTGGAGGTGGTGAATCCAGTTGCTTACAGGCTTGCTCTGCCACCAGCCCTATCCCGGATACATAATGTGTTTCATGTTTTAGTACTTAAGCCATACCATCCAGATATTGCTCATATCCTTCATTGGCGTGCATTGCAGGTCAAGGACCCAGGGGTGATACAGGTGGAACCCTTCAGGATTCTGGAAGAGCACAACGTTAAGTTGCGTAATAGAGACATTATGCAATATAGGGTCCAGTGGGACTAGTATTCGGTGGATAATGCCACCTGGGAGAATGCAGAGGACATAGACAGACTTTTTCCTCATTTGAGACCTTAGTATATATATTTTTTCTTTTTACAGAGACTTACGAAGTACTGATATCTCCATTTTGCTATGTAATTTGCTTTTAGACATCGAGACGATGTCTCTTCTCAAGGGGGGAAGGATGTCACGTCTCATACATTGACTTATTTTGACCATTGACTTATTTTGATTGTGACTTATTTTGACCATTTGACTTAGTTTGACCATGACTTATTTAGATAATGTTTAATCATGACCTTATGAGATTTAATATACGAAGTATGATATGTGTTAAGAGCAATGCTGTAATATAATTGTTTCTTTCAAGAATTATGAATGCATTCATATAAATGTTGAGTTAATTATTGTTCCTACAATGGTTACTAATACTCTTTTGTTTTGCATGCCTGAGTGCATCTGAATGTTAGGTGATTGAAGGCCAAGGAGATCGAAGGCCAAGAGTGTGATTGAGGAAAAGGAGGTTAGCTTCTCGATAGGGTAGAAGAGGAGAAAACTCTCGGTTATGCACACACCACTTACATCATGTAGCTGCATTAGATCATGTTCGTTTTTACAATGTGATTGCGTGAAATGATTAGCATAGCGAATTTGAAATATGGTTAAATTAGATCATGAAATTATATGGCTTATTCTATTTCCTTATTTCTCATTATAAATTTGAGCAAAAAGGGTTAAATCTATATTTTGATTAAAAGAAATGTATTTAAAAATTAAAACAAATTAAATAAAAGAATAAATCTGTTTTGCATAAATGAATTTATTTAATAATTGCATAAAAGGGATGTAAATAAATCTGTTTAGGGATATATGGTTAATTTTCT
>VDFB02359486.1:0-16840 GCA_007258455.2 Sequoia sempervirens
AAACCCAAATTGAAGTGTTTCAAAGCAATAAATGTATTTTGAGTGTTTCTCTTGCACCCTAGATCGCACGAAGCGCAAGGGGAGAGGATACGTACTCAAAAGACAATCACACAAATCAAACACTTGTTCATTTTATACCCTTCAAAGCAATTGTGAATTAGTTTTAAGCACCAAATGAAATATGAAGATTGCTTGTTCAATTTTTAACCCAAAACGAAATCTAGTAAGTGTGTCCTAAGGTTCGTTTTAAGTCCTTTGTAATGAAAAACAATTTGTTCGTTTTAGCCCCAAATGAAAACTAGTGTTCTAAAACGAAAAGAAAAACAATTTCTTGAAGTAGTGTTGATCAACACTTAAAGTGTTAAAAAACACATTGTGTTTTCAAAGAAAAAAATCTTCCCCTCCTTTCGTTTTCGTTTTGTGAAGTAGTATTGATCAAACATTTAAAGTGTTAAAAAACACATTGTGTTTTCAAACAAAAATCCTCCTTTTGTTTTTGTTTGATAGCCTTCTCTTTCGCTTTGCACCTTTTCGCCTTCGTTTGTACCTTCGTTATTCGTTTGTACCTATAAACAAAAAGATGATTATGTGAGAATCCAATTTATTTCAACTTCAATCAATAATATGATCTTAAGTGATGATAATAAAATGAAGATCATCTATTTGAAAAGGCATCACACTTGTTACACTTTAGCTTCTCTCTTATCATATTTTTCACCCCTAAAAGATATTGAATGAATCAATCACAAAGAATAGACCATAAATTTCCAATTTTTAATTATGGTCATAAGGATGAAAATGATTTATGATAGAAAACTTAATAACTCATATCAACGGATTAACTTAAAAAGAACAAATCTTTCAAAGTATTATCTTAATCAAACATTGACCATTTTAAAATAATCAAACTTTTGTAAGTTCATAAATTTTGCAGTTTCAAAAATGAACCTGATGGTGAAACGTGATGGATAAAGCATCTTCACAACTAGCACATCTTATAAAGCAAATTTCCTGCAACTTCAACTTCTCAAATAAGTTTTCTAAGCCTATTACAAAGACTTGATGGCTAATTAGTGCACAGCTGGATCATGTAGATTTGCTTTCACATTTAATGCATGAGTGTGGTTGGTTGATATAAAGGGAATAAACAGATAATATAGATCAGTTCAAAGTCGTGACCAATCTGAGGAAAACGATTTGGAACATGCGCATTATCTCGATAATAAGGATAACTGAACATATGTAAACTTTGAAGCTAATGCATTTGGAATTCATAAAACAGCAAACACAACCGATATTAACAGCATAGAGAAGACATACGGACTGTTTGACAGAATGCTGAAAACATAGACAAGGGATGTGAACAGTTTGACAAAATGCCTCAAAGATACGTCTTCTCATGGACTTCAACTATTACAGCAAATGGACGACCATCATTATGAATAGAGAAAGACGGTGGTGATAGAGAACCTGACACACTACGTAGGCACGTGAATTGCTTGACAGACAGCCGCAAAGAGATTTTATCTTATAAAAAATTGCTTGACGTAATGACTGTCAGACCAATGTATTTAAATCAGTGATACAGTAGAAGCAGTGGCGACATTATAGCAAAAGTAAAGGCGACATCAGTAGCAGTTAATGCAATCCAAAATGAATAGGACTAATCGTAATTTAGAAAGGTGGGGGCCAGCCATTGCCAGTTGCCAATACCATACGTTTCAAAGGCATATATGCAAAAAGAAGTCTGTTAAAATATCTAGAACACCCACAAATAATATAACCAAGGATTTACCTTATAAATGCTATTGTATTTCAATGCAACGTATCCATCACGAGATTTGACCCGGCGGTATAAATTCTCAATAGAGTATTACAGATCTTATCGGTTCGGCAGCCGATCTGAAATGGACCATGGCGATAATAAATCATTAGCGGGGATGCATTTTTTATGGGGTGCTAAACAATCATATCCGATGAAACTACTCTTCGGTAGCGCCCAAATCGATCTTTTCTTGCTTCATGATATGGCGAATAAAGGCGCGTAAATAGGCCCGAAAAAGCGTCGCGGATGTAAGAAAACATAGATAAAGGCGTCGTCGGTACATTCCGGCCAGATTCTTGTTGAAACGCCTGCGCTCTAAAGCGCTTGAAGCGTGGCGATCTATAAGCATATGAACAAAAGTCGCGTGAAATGTCGGCCTTGAAAGCAAAAGCAATGTGAACTGTTTAACAAAAGTCAGAGACATAGACAAAGCGCGTGGGCTGTTTGACATTAGCTTATGCAATACATTAATTGCAGGACCTATGGTGCGGGCCATCAAGTCTTGGTGACATTCATGGAGATAAGAAACATATCACGAAAACTAAAGTTATGAATCTTCTAGATTCAAGCGCTGGATTTTCTAGTTCAAATCTGTATCATGTTGTGTAACAGGGAAAGATAGCTTCATGGGGTCCCATACTGTGCTATCGTCCAGTAGTGGGCAGAGCTCGCAGTTCTAACACTTGGCTCGACAGAGCTTACTCCAAGCAAGCTTTTACACAACATTGGGATGGTGAAGCAAAGCCAAAAATTTTCTGCGGTGATTGACAACAACAGCAACAAAGGTAACTTCACCCTTAAATAGCGATAGAAATATTGCAAACTCTATGAGCAGTGGGCTATAGCGGAAGCTACATGTTATGGAAACAAAATTATTGTCTCAGATAAATTGCCAGACAGTCAAATGATGGACCAAAGAGAACTAATCAGGGGAGGCTCTGCATAGACTCCTTTACGTGAACATTTAGATCTACAACATGAAGATTACTTTGTTGACTACGGGCGAGTTCTCATCACAGATGAGAAACTAAATGATAGCTACTTACACTTTCGAGATCTCAAGAAGATTGAGTATGAGGAGATTTTAGTGTTATGATAAGATGACAGACTTGGAGAACCAGGGCAGGGAGATTCTTATTGCTGTTAGACTAGTAGCTCAAACAAAGCTTATAAACCATTTGGTGAAATCCCTGTAGAAATGCAGTCTCAAAAAAGGTTCCCGAAATGGCATTGCAGTCTACTAAAATGAAGTCATGTGGAGTAAACAAGAGAGAAAATGACACCACTCTCAAACTCATCGACCTCTATTCAGCAAAGTGAAAGTCTTACAGTAATCAAGATAGCAGTACCAGATTCATGATAGACAATATTGGCATATTTATATTTCTGTAAAAACAACAGTTGAGAAAATACAATAGCCATTCCTTTAAGTTAAACAAAAACTAAAAGGCATCAATTCGTTGCATTTGACTACAAATTCTACATTAGGTTATTTCAAAGATTTGAAAACAAAGAAAATGTCTATAAACCCTTTAAGAGATAAACAATGCTGAATATGATATCAAGCCCTCCCTCTAGCGCCATAATGTAGACCCTAAATCTGCATTTTGCTCAAAAACAAACAAACATGAGTTTTGTTAAATCAAACAAAATCAAATATAGAATCCATATGAAATATAGAATCATGCTTCATAATGCAATCCAAACAACAAAATATCAACTAAACTAAGTGAAAGCATAAAGAAGCAAGAATCCAACTCTATCTCATATTGGATTGGTGTCACATGTGCTAGTGACCCTTTCCCAATCCTTGATCAAAGCTCAAATTGAAAATGCAATGAAGATGGTGGAGTGATGATGAACAAGATCAAATCTCAAATGAAGAGAGTAACCTTGCATGAAATTGTGAAGATTGTGAAGGATTTGCTCAATGTTGAAGCCTCTATTTGAAGATTTCAAATGCTAAGATTGTTGAAGAGGGACCAATGTGGGATCAAAAACAAGCCAATGAGTTGAGGACACTTGTCATCATGTGATTAGTTGATGTGTGTGCAAGATTTTGGAAGAGTGCCCAAGAGGGGGAAATTTTGAATTCAAATTTGCAATAAATTTTGAGAGGGGGACAAGAAAGAAGAGCAATAAATGCCCTGTTTGACTTGTCATGTTGAGGGAAAATGATTGTTTTAATAAATCAATAAAATTGATTTATTGTGCAAGTGGGATGGGATTAGCCTTAGATTAGGATTAGATTAATTTAATGATGATTATGCTGATTTAATGCTGATTAACTGATTTGACTTTTTGGACTTTGATAATTGATTTATTTAAATCAGAAAATGGTGGAATATGATTTAAGATTTGATTTAAATAAAGTCTTGATTTATTTAATTAAATGGATGATGCAAAATGAAGGTTGACCGACAATGTTTATTTGATAAAATGACCTTGAGATTATTTAATGAATTTATTTGAACATGCACTTGATTAATTTACGAATGGTCCCCACGCGACATCTAATTTGATCGACCATCGAATGCATAATGTAAATTTTGTACGTCTACAAGCCATCATAGAATATACAAGAGGCTAGTAAAAACTCAGCCAATTAATGTATACACATCATAAATCGGACTGTACAAAAGGTGTGTCTAAGTGTACTATCAATATCCTAAGTTTCCCTTGCTCTATCTATCCCCGTGATGGTTTCCTCGGCTCTGATGGTGAGACCTTGATGTGCTTGCATGATGGGTCCTAGTGGGAGCAATCTGATTAAGATGGGAGAAATCTAGCTCCCACTTCTTTTGTGCCACAACTCTATAGTACACTTCTTTTTAATATGAGGCCTCTTGCATCGCTTAGCCATACATCTTGGCTATGACTGTGGCTTATCCATGAATCTTTTGTGCTACAGCCTCTAGTTGTTGCCTCCTTCTTATCTCCAGTGCTAAGGCTATATCTAAATCCTACCTCATCTAGCACTCCTACAACACCTCTTGTTGAGCCTAGTCCCTCTCTTGGATGAATGTATGAATCTAGGCCTATGCCTATTGAAGATTCCCTATCAAAATCTAAATCTATGCCTACAACACTGCTATCTATCCATCCCTAGGATTGAGACGTGATGGTGGTTGTGGGGGTGGCATGTGTGGATGCTGATGTGTCTGGATCGGTGGCCTCTGTCTTACAGGTGGCACCAATAGTGGGATCTTTCCATAGTGATCCCCACCCCCTTCCTATACATCTTGTGGCTAATCTACTAGCTACTATGGAACCTGTCCAACCCTAAGACCTCTGACCCATCCTCTCGCCATAACTGGCACAAATAGTAAGGTCAATTGAATAGGGGCATGAGCCCGCCAATATGCATTGAAAGCCTAGGTGGTCCCTGTATCTACAAGACCATCAAATTATACCCATGACACCATGACTAACTACCTAAAATCGTCGACCACCTCCTAAGGTGGGATCCTCTATCCCCATGTTTCCTTTTCAGTCCTACGAGAAAATATGTCTCTCTGTGTATCATCAAGTGCATCTTGTACCTCCTCGAATTGGTGAGCAACCCTATCTAGGAGGTACCACTTGACCATATAGTGCTCTCTCCCCTACATATATCGAGATTTTCGATAGTAGAAGAGATGATCATCATCATCGTGCCATCTGGGAAAGTAGAGCCAAGGCCTCCACAAAAAAATTGTCATCTCATCTAGAACCTATCTCTAGTGCGGGATGTCTGTAATTTCTATGAAGTGAAGGGTGGTCATCCCCCCATATCTGTATGCCACAAGATCATTGCAGTTAGTCTAGACATCTACTATTTGTGGCCACAAAACAACAATGTGTTCATAGGCCCAAATGTGCAGAAGGATAATGCCTGCTCCAATGTTGTGAGCCCTGTTGTATACAACCTGGTGCATGTCATGGTATAGTGAGGCCAAGATGATTGGTCCCCAAATGTAAACACTCATGTCCTCCATCATTCAGTACCAAATGACCCCCCATCCAATCTGCATCCTTTGGCTCACCGTGTTAGCTCTCAAAAATGCAGGTCTAAACCATGAAAGGTTGCCAAGCTTTCACAACGTTTTAGGGTAACAGAACAAGGCTTGAAACAATCAAACCTTCTACTCTTCAGGTGTTGCTAGACCAAGTGGGTGAACCTCTCTTGAACAATGCAGGCTTATCATATGATTATCCTTCTGATGTGCTTTGTCCACAATGGAAGATAACAATGAACAAATGAAGCCAAACTCGATAACTACCTTCTAATCTAAATCCTAGAATGTTTAATTAACTGATAAAAGAGATTGAATGAATTCAAATAAAGAAATTGCATAGACCAGTGCTTTATTGGGTATGCAAAGTCAAATGAAATAGAAGTGGGCAACTTATTCTGGCAAAAAATCAAATTGCAGGCATATGATCTGTTCAGAACTTGTATAAACAATGCAAGATTATGACTATTGAGCTCTTCTTTAATAATCCCAATGAATCTTCCTGATTACTGTGATCAATGAAAAGGGGTTTAATCCCTACTTGAGAGAACCAATTAATTAATCACACAAATGCAGAAAATGTGCACAGATAAACTAAAAATAAACTTGCTATTCCAATTTAAACAACCAGAAAAAATCAAATTGGAGACAGCTTCAGCAATAATTTTCAATAAGCTTAACAAACAATTGATACCAAAAATAACCTATCACACCAGCTAAATTTAATTGAAACCACCATTTAAGAACATGCACCATGGTCTCCAAAATGAGAACTTTATTCTACTGTGCCCATTCCTAATCTACTGTATCTATCTCTATCTCATCCCCTTCAATTACAATCTGGGTGCCATATATATACACCAGCATTAGAAAATATAACACTTCAAATTCATGTCGTCCATCAAAGAAATCAGGCTCAGGATCATGTCGTCCACAATAGTATTTAGAATTTCACATGTCGGCCAAAAACTTTTGAAAAAAAAATTCACCAACCAATCGCCAAGATAGTCTACAAGTATGCCAAAGGAAAAATAATGTCAATCGTCACCTGCCAGTGTTCGCCTGTTCCACATTCGCCATGACCATGCATACTTCTCACCGATGTAATCCCTTCATTTTTCTCACTATCGCCATAGCTTATTGTTCTCGAGGAGACCTCATGTAGACCTCATCCTATTTCACCAAAAGTCATTGCTTACCCTGGGTCGCCGTAGCACCTTGCTTGTTACACTGAGGTCAAAGGATACTCCTCTGGTTCTTTAAGTCTCACTATAACCACACAACATTGGTGAGACTCCATAGCGAGTTAACTTCGTTCAGCTGAAAGCCTCGAGCCACAATATATCACCAAGACATCAATGTTCATATAACGATAGAAACCCTTCATCTCATGTTTGTTGCTATAACTTGTAACTATCAAGGAAACCTTCCGTAGATTACACAATGTTTCACCAAAGGCCTCTCACCCAACTCCGAGTCACCGAGAAAAAGCAGCTCCTATGCCAAAAACCATCCCCACTCGCTTTCGCCAAGACAATACAGTATCGGCGAGACATCTCGAAGACAACACCATCTCATACTGAAATACTTTGAAGTCACTTGTGTTCGCCAAGACCAAAATATTTTCATATCGATGGAGTCTCCATATGCATTATCAGCGAGACCAAGGTCATTCACCAAGACAATATATCAAAAACCCCAGCTCACACTGAAATGTATCCCTTAAGTGTTGGTTGATGAAACAAATGGAAATCGTTATGAACTTATACCGAATACCCTCAGTCTGGCTAAAAAGAACATTCAATGTGATTGTCAGTGAGACCACGAGAGCTCGCCAAGATGTTATGCAGAAACAAAGTCTTACACCGATAACCATCCACTTTAACTAGTTGGTAAGACAAAACAATTTCGGCGTGACATTACAACGACACCCAAACTCTTTCCGAAATATGCATCTTCCTGTCGCCGAAACCCTGTGAAAGCTATGTCGACAACCATCTGTAGATAAAATCTATTCGCATAGACACCGGATGAGTCTTACCAATAGGCAATATAGACTCATGCAAGCTGAAACACGCAAAATGGATCAGGGAGACATAGACCACGATGTGAATCATGCAAGACCCGATGGATATAGTGGACGAAAAATGAGCAGAATGATAGGAAAACAAACCCATATGGAAACTTAGGGTCAAGCAAAATATGTGAAAATATTGCAGAAATTTATAGCTCCAACACACTGGTTGGGAAGAAGGACTCCTGAGATCAATGCGCTAACAAAAAAATTCAAATTAGGGGAAATCCCTTCATATCAATGAAGGTCTATTGGGCCGTTGTCCATCTTGTACAAATCGATTCCAAACAACTAGAAAATGGAATTTCCACTAGCCTCTACATCATAAATAATGTGCTCTTTATGAATAGGGATCCTGAAGATCCACCATACTTCCTCCAAGGTGACAATGGCCTCCCTAGTCGGTAGGTGGAATGAAGAGGTCTCACTCCTCCATCTCTCAACCAATGTTGTTATCATCGTGAGGTGAATCCGCACCTTAGGCATCTAAGAAATATGGTGGAATTTGATCATGCCATGGAAAAATAGGGCTTGGTCTGACAAATGTCTCTTTACGCATCAACCGAGTCTTGTGCTCCTTCAAATGGAGCACTGGAAGGACCTCTTGCAACCAAAGCATGCACGACATCAAAAATTCACTAAATGGACACCTTTTCAAAAGTAAAAAAAATCTTTCAAAAGCAAAAGAGAGTCGACATGGCAAAGGTGGCATGGAATCTACAAAAGTGACACTTTGTGTCTTGCAAATGTGGTGCTATAATCAAAAGCAACATTGTTCTCCAAAGGCGATAAGCATTTTCATGCAACGCCAAAATCTCCTAGGGTGGTGTGATGCTCCAAAGCAAACATAGGTCAACATCTGCAAAAGTGACACCATCTGTAACAAAAGCGATGCCTTATAGGACCACTTTTGGTTGACCTAAAAGACCCCTAATAAATGCACTAAATACATGCAAAATGAGAAAAGTTTTGAAAGGCGTACTAGGGGTCTTGCATCCTAAGGCCATTGAAACTCTAGAACCTAATCCGTCTAATGTCTAAGAAGCACGTGAGTAGCCATTCCATCAACACCTCAAAGCAAAATCTCAAAAATATCTAAAGGTCAAGTGAAAAAATGATTTGAAAATGACCCTCTTAACCCATTTTATGCAAACATTTTAGGGTTTTTTTGGGCTTTTTTACTGTTTTTGAACCCATTTAATCCATTTTTTCCTAAACGAAGCCCATTTTGATCTATTTTTGTCACCATAAGCCTAAAATTTGCATACCCTAGGTTGTTTTCCACTCCTGAATCATTGTTGAATCTTTTTCGTGAGCTCGACATAATTTTGCAATTTTTGCCCGATCTCTTGAGGGGGAAGTGTAGCAATGTAATTCCTTCCGTTGGGGTAGTAGTGAGCCATTTGAAAAAATAAAGAAAATTTTGAATTTTGATCATGGCAATGTTATTCTTTAAACTAATGCAACAAGTACTTCACTTCAAAGAGGGGCAAAATGTAGACACATATAATGTCTTGATTGATACTATGCATCTGATTCTAATCAACTAACATCGTTTCTTCTAAAATCACTTCAAATTGATCAATTAATTGAATAATCAACATTATTTAATTAAATTCATCAAATTCAGCTATTAATCAAATAATTAAATTGATTGATTAATTCATCCTTATTCTAACTAATTATTCCTCATATTTAATTAAATCAAATCATTTAATTAAATCCTCTCTTAATCCTCTCATTTGATATTAGTCAAATCAAATGTCACATCTACTAATTCACTCCAATTAATTAATTCTAGATTAATTAATCCTAAATCAGCTTTCTAATCATCATTATCAAATCATCTAGATTTTAACTCCTCAAGAGTTAAATCAACACATGATCAACTAACCAACTTGCACATGAAAATAATTTCAATTAATTATTTAAATCCTCTATTTTTCCCTCACCAAGGCATATTCCAAGAAATATTCCTCTCAACCACCTCTCATTCTGTTTCCCTCCAAATATTTTCAAAAACCTATCACATCCTCTTATATTTTCAATAAATTCTCTTACAACCTTTCAAATCCTCGTACATCCTCTCAAATCTCATTTAATTCCTCTTACACCAGTTTTAAATTCTCAACCAACAACATTTACTTCTCTTTCATCATCCTCCACTCACATATTCCACAAAATGTGCTCCAACTTCTTCCAATAGAATTGTGACACTTGGCACATTCTCATTGGCTCTCAATTTATCCCTCATTCATCAAATCCTCTCATTCTTCAACCCTTGTCTTTTAGAAATAGAGGCATCCTTTTCATAATATGGATTCACAACTTCATGCATTTCCATTATAGTCATTTGAGTTCGTAGTCTTCCATCATTTTTCAAGCATCATAGCTAGATTATAGTCAATTTCATCTTTGAATTATCAACAAATCATCAATCTTATCAAAGGGATTGGGAAAGGGATTCTCCCCACATCAAAGGATCACCACTCTACCTATGGGATTGAGGTTTGGTTAGCTTAGTTGATTTAATGTTGTGTTCTTGCTTTATTTCATGTTTTCAACTTTGTTTCTCCAAGAATTTCACAGTGAGCACTAGATTTTCCTTTCTAACATGTTTGACACTTGATTGTTGGTCTCTTGTTAGTTTGTGCAAGTTTTGTGCTCATAGAAGTGCTTTCCTGTAACAATATAGGCCTCACCAAAGCCATGCAAAAGGTGATTTATGCCGATTAAATGAAGTTGGAGTAGAAATTGAAGAAGTAGGAAATGGAGTTGGAAAATGTAAAGGTTACGATTGACATGCACTAGGTATAGATAAAGGCAAAGGATACAGAGATTTTTCACCTAGGGCAGGCACAAGATTTGCAAGGAAAAGAACCTGTCACTTAAATCTGCTTAGAATAAAAAGGATTGGCTTTTGGTTGAAGTGGAAAATATAATGCATGAGGTCAAGACCAAGTGCAAAGTAAAAGAAGATTTTAAGGGCCCAAATGCAAAAGGTTGTAGTGGAATGGTAGAAGAAGTAGAAAGAGTTCACGGAAATATCATGTCGACAAGACAATAGATGTGGAGAATTACAGAAAGAGTTGCAAGAAATGCAAGGAAAATGGTCTAAAGCTATGAACCAAATTAAGAAACTAGGAGAGCAATTTGAAAAGGAAAAGGACAATATGCAAGGAGAACTAGCTAGCACTCGGTCTCCAGTGATTGAGGAGCTTCAAAGGGCTTGGATGGAGATCAATCAATTGAAGGAGGAAATAAAGGCTAAGGAGTATCAATTCTAGCAAGAACTTATCATGGTGCAAAGATCCAAACTCCTCCCAGTGCTACAAGGGTTGATTTCCTCCCATTGGGAAAGAATTAAGGTTACAACAATGGCCCTAAAGCTAGCTCTAAGGTTTATAGGAGATGCATAGGAGTTGAATGTGAAGGTTGTCCTAGAAGTAGTCGACCAAATCTTACATACAGTCACCCCCCATTTTTTTGAGTTAGGTAATTTCATAACCAAATTGTATAAGATGACTGAGAAGACTCTAGCAAGTGCTTGGATTTCAAACCAAAGAGCAGCTACCATGAAGGAAAATGAGTTCATCATGTGCAACCAGGCTACCTAGAGGAGCAAGAATTATCAGCTAGCTACACTAACTAAGAAGGTTGATGACATGATAGAGGATTTCAAAGCTTTGATCCAATTGGGTTTAACCTCTCCACTTTTACCAGAAGGATTAGTATTTACTGAGGAACAACTTATGAATGCTTTAGAGGTTAAGCAACAAGACTAGTTTGAACTCCAAAAGTTGAGCTCATCGCCTACAACTAAAGAGGTTGAAAAGGTGCTTCTCCCCTTGGCCCAACTCTACTTCCATATCGGAGCAACATAAGCAAAATGGGGAGGAGTCTCCTTCAAGGAGATAATCAACTTGGATTAGGCTTCTGAAATGCTATGGTAACCACCCCAAATCTGACTTTACTTCTTCTTAATTAATTAAATAATTTCATTTAATTAATTTACCCATTTCTTCCCTTTTAATTAATTAAATACATTTATTTAATTAATTAATCCATTTTCCTCTTATAATTAATTAAACAATTTCATTTAATTAATTATATCATTATCTAAAACTATAGTTCTGCTAGTCAATTAAAAAATTCTTAAAATCCCTTATGCTTCTAATCCAATTATGTTAATCCTAATAACCTCCATAAGCCCATTCTCTAACTATTAACTCCACCTAATTTAATAAACCCATGGTTCATTAACTCTACCCATCCTATTAAGCTAATTAATCACTAATTATCCACCCTAACCCTCATCATTACCATTATCTTCCAATTTAAAATTCACCTTCAACCCCCTAATCTTGTCTCATTAATGCCACAAATATCACCTACCTCCACTATCTTACACATAGCCTCCAAAATTAAATGATGTGTCATTCTAATGCATGCTCACACATGTGTGAGCACACCTCACCATTCTCTGTGCAATTAATTGTGACACTTGTCACAATGCTAACAAGCCACATCTATTGATCCATGCATCACCCTCACATTCTATTGGAAAAAAAAGGACATACAATTGAGAGGGGGGGTGAATCAGTTGTCACAAAATATTTACACTTTTCAAGCTTTACTTAACTTAATCTTAGATCTGATGAATGAAAAATAAACCATGAACAATCAACACATCAGAAGCACATAGAACACCAAGATTGTTTTACATGGAAACCCTATTAGGGGAAAAGCCACGGTGGATGTTATTCCACAATACTATACCCTGTTAAAAGTATAATTAAAAATAATGGGAATGCACATGCATTCAGGCACACTACCTAAAGCTCACTACTCAAATACAAAAGGGCTCATTTCCCAACGAATACAAAGAAATACAAATTAGATCCATAGGGTATGAACTGATAAAATAGCTTCTACACAAGCTTGATTACAGTTCTAGTTAAGCACAAAAAACCTTCTTTGCACTTTGCTCAAACTTATTCTCACTCTGCTCTGCAATCGAATGAATAGATCAATATTAACACACTTTCTCTTCTCTAGATTTTCTTCCCTTCACACACACTAACTTCACTCAAACAAACACTCTTATATATTTGCAATATGGAATTACATCAACAACCTTGTCTGCTAGAAAATATAAAACATATTTACAATGTTAGCATAAATTTACAAATAAATTTTCAATGTGAATCAAACACTATTGGCTAATATTATGATGTGACCTTAAACAATATCCTCAAGTGTCCCAAACATTCAAATTTAAATCTTCAAGGATCCGCAACATGTTTCAATCACTATGTCAACCAAGAACATGAAAACCCAAGCATACACGAGAAAAATCTTTGACCACGAGCACTCTGATCAACAAAGACGTACAACAAGGATAGCGAATGATCTAGAAGCATCCACAAAAAAAGAACTAATAGAGAAGCATCTGCAGCAACAAAAATTACCAAAATCACACCAACTTCAAAACTAAAACTAGAGAAACATTGTCAGAACACATATCTTCATAACTCGAACAAATCTTCACGCGGACCTTTGAAACTTCCGGTAGATGAAATAGATACTCTCAACAATAAACCCTTTAGTCCACAACGGTGATCTTCAATGTATAGAACAAAACACCTTCTTGACCTTCACTGTTCCATTGGCAACCTACAACTCTTCCTTCAACAATTTTCTCAATATCTTGGACATATACAACCTTTAATACAATAATGCTAATAGTGTTGACATTAATGAAAACCATATATCAACAACACAACCACAACATCCAACACATTTAATCCTATCCCTCCATCAAATTTCAATCTCAACTCTCCATTTTATCCTCCAATTTTCTATAAATTGTGCTTCATCTCCTCATTTCAACATCTTGAGTTGTGCTAATATTATGCTAGTGAAATTGTGAGCAATCCACATTCAATCATTGGAGAAAATAAAACAAGACTTGTGTGCATCTTGAGCTCAATCAAGGAGGGTCAATCAAAGGTATAATAACTGTGTTTGTACTTTATACTTATTCCTTCATATTTGTATGCTTTTGATATTGATTTCTAACCCCTCCACATTTGGTACGCCCGATCGAACCCACATCCCTAACTAATATTTTGTCAAAGTTGTGTGATTTTAAGGTTTTGCAGGTTCAGATATTGTTAAATCATGCCTCTTTCTTGACTTTTGTCACCTTCATCATGACCTACAACAACTCTATTCTAGTTTTCCATGACCGTGTTCAGTTCCATGGTACCTACGGGCCAACTTATCATACCTCCATTTCCTAAGTCGGTCCTCATGTTCTTAGAGTTTCACCTACTTGTTTTACTAACAATCATCAGTTTTACAAGGGTTTCTTTGGTGTCATAGGATTGTGCTTGGCTTTCTAATAGGGTTTTCAGTCTTTTGATTGTGGTTGTTGCAAGTTATTATAGTTAACCCTCTTTTTTTTTCCCTACAACTACAAATAACACTAAGAGGCTAAGATAAAAGAACAACTACCTAAAATCAATCTAAATCTATCTAGGTTAAGAAAGATCTCTAGATATCAATTTTTATTTCATTTTTGGTTTTTAAAATTCACCTAAAGGTCACAGAACTCACATCTTTTCTCATTTTTTGCACTTGTTGGGTTGCGGCTAGTTTTTGGTGCACTAAAAATTGCTACGCCACTCATGGCGCTTGCATTGCTACACCTACGTAGTGACTTTATGTGCCTCCATACCAAGAAACAACACCACTGTTCTTAGCAAGATTAGGATAGTTTAAGTATCAATAAATCAATTTTTATCATTTTAGCATTCAAAGAGATCTTGGTACTTTGCATCTTTTGTTATATTAAAGTGGTGCTCTTGTAATTTTTGGGTAAAATTGAGTTAGCTAGGTCTCTGAGTGTAGGAACAGTTCTAGTCATAGTTCGACACCTCTATTAAGGATGGTTAGTTTAATCTGCTTTGTGATATTTGGCACATCATTGTTGTTTCTGGTAATTAATCATTTGGGAATATATTAGTAGGTACCATAATTTTCATCATATATAGTTAGCATTATCAAAATTTAATCTTAAGGATCATTATTTCACTTAGTTTCATGAAAGTGTTGTTTTGTGCATTTTGATGCACTTTTGTTCTCTGTGTTAGATTTTAAGATTTTGGTTTTGAGTGCCTACATTTTTTTTTATGAAATTTTACTTGTGTTTTGATTTACATTTTTTGAGCTAACACTTGGACTAATGAGTGGTGTAGTTGTTCAATCATCAAAGGAACATATAATAAACTACTAATCTATGGTTTTTGTAGGATGTTTGGCCAATAATTTATTATTTCCACTAAATTAGGTGCTATAATTAGAGTAGTGGGATAATTAACTTGTTTCACATGTTTAGAAGGGTGCAATAGATGTATGCTCTCCCCTTGCACCTAGTGCAATCTTGGGGATCAAAAATATTTGCATCTCTTCATTTTGTTAGATTAATGTGTTAGGTAAACATAAGGTCTCTAGCTTGTGTGTATGCTCTCCCCTTGTGCTTCGTGCGATCTTAGGGATCAAAAACACCTAGTGTGCCTTTCCCTTTAGAAGACTTTCCTAGAGATTTCATCACCCTAGGGAATGATCTCAACCATGTGTACCAAAGTGAGGTATATAAAGGGGGGAGTACTAAAGTTATACCCCAATCTAGTTGTGTTGTAATTGGTAGAGCTATGATTGCCTAGGGTGATTCCAAGCTAGGAGTGAAGGTTTGGTCCAAGCTCTCAGTACATCGTTGAAGCTCCCAATCCACACTTGTGATGGACTAGTGTTCACAATTTGGGCCTCACTACCTTGCATATATCGAAGACTTCCTAGAAAAACATTGTAAACCTAAAAATCCATTTGAACGTAGGTTAGTGTGGTGTAAGGAATGTGGATCATACCCTCAAGTTAATCACTATCTACTCCCTTAGTTTGAGATATAAATCCTTGAGGTGAACTTCGATAGTTCCTAAGGAGAGAGAGAAGGTAAGCCTATGGCATCTGTTGATGACCCTATGCCACTAGATCTCTAGCTATCCGCCTTTGCGAGAAAGAGAGTCCTAGTGAACCACCCAAGTGTCAAGGAGTATTAACCCAAGATTTCTTAGGTGGTGGGCCCACATTAATCCATAATCCTACTCAAGCTTAGGGTTTTTAATCAAGTGCTTGGAGTATCTTTTTGTGTGAAACACATGAAGATGAATCAAATAAAGGGATGAGGATTTGGCTATACCCTTTGAAAACACCAAAAACATCTAAATTTAGCCAATGTTTTTTATTGTTTGCTAAATATCTTGCTAAAAAAACATAGACTATAGAATTGTGCCTAAAACCAAACTTATCACACCTCTGTTAAAACCTTCTATACCTCTAATTTTGTGCCTCTATCAAATCCTGTTGCACCTACATTTCCCTGAAACTGCACCTATATCCTATCACAAAATCTGAATCTTTAATGTTTACCTCCTAGGGCTCCTTGGTTTAATTTGACATAATTTGCAACTATTCCATCTTCTGATCATCAATCCCTCCATCTTCATATCTAAAATTTACCACCCTCCCCATCTCTCAAATCTACCCCCCTCGGATTTAGGCCAACGTTAAAATCATTCATCACTTTTCACACTTTGGACTTGGTATCATCCCCTCTTTTTCACATCATCATCCTCTCCATTCCCTTAATAACCATCATTCAAATCTAACCTTAGGATACATCCTTTAAATATTCCAAAAATCACCATTTATCATCATCCCTTTAAATCAAATTTTTCATCAATCTAGATCCTTCATCATCTTTGCTAATCTAAGGGTAACTTAAGAACTTGTCTATCTTAAGTTGCATCTTTGGTGAGAACATCCTTTTTGGATAATTTGGCCTAAGGAGTGGCTCCCTTTTGCTAATTTTTTCAAAATCAT
>VDFB02359487.1:0-13693 GCA_007258455.2 Sequoia sempervirens
GTTTGTGGTGTAACAAATAATATGGGGTGGTGAAATGGCATATGGAAAGCTTGGTATACACCTATTAAAATCTAAGTTTATCCATTCTTGTTACACCCCAAATTGTGAAGTTACTATTTACTATTACTACATAGGGTAAATGTGAATGTAATGTGAATTCTGGAGATGAATTAATGATGCTTGTACCTTGTTATCAATATGAATGTTATCTCATTTGTTGTTGTTTCATTTGATATTATCTCAGTTGATGTTATTCATGGTGAAATACTGCATATATGAGAATAGATGGTTATTGAATTATTGTTATTCTAACTTTGAAGATGTTTATATATGTTGCTTATTGTTGTGAACAATTGACTGCCAAGGCATGTGCTAGTCGTTGTAGGTAAATATCCATTTCTCCAAGAAGATCTTGGTTGGGTAACTGGTAAATGTAACTATTTGAACATAAACACACACCACATTAGAGTAATTGAACTGAGTCAGTTTGTGGGTTATAGGTGAGTCATCCATAGCTTGTATGTTTGCATTGGGAGTCTTGTTTACTTTTGTATGCTTTTGTGGGTGATGTTTATCTATTTGATTTTTAAGTCCTTCCTTTTGACGTTGTGTTGATTGGGCTTGGGTTGAGTCTTTAGGCTTTATGATGGTTACCTTTACGTCGTTTCATAATGAACGTAAAACGCAACATGTATATATGCATATGTATAAATGCATATACATAGACCCATGTATGAGAGCATTAGCAAATGCACATGCATGTGAGTAGAAATACTCACAGAGATACATATACGAGGAAATGACTATATGTATATAAATATATTTGTGTGAATATAGACACTAGGTCATAATCATTCGATTATTGAATGATGCTTTAGCGAAGTTAATATATATATATATATATATATATTTGTAAATAAATATACATATGTACATAATAAATATATGGATATATATTATATTATATATATATATATATACAACACATAACCTTATAGATAGCATACATTATGTATGTACGTTGTGTTTAAGCTTGATAAGCAAAATAAACATGATACATATACTCGTATATATCAAGTGATTGTATTTGTTTGGCAACTAATACTTTCGAAAATCTTTGGAGAAATATATATATATATTATTCTATATAAATGTATATATATAGTGAATATGCTAAGGTATATAAACAAATATATATAATGGATATATATATATATTATATATGTGTTAAAAGCACAAAGAATAAAGGGCACAGCCTTAGTAAGCATACAAGTCTTTTATTAAGAGAAAATACAGCTGAAACCTTAGTGCATTCTTGCAACACATGAATTTATGGAAACTAGAACTGCAATGATTAATATATATGAGGGATAAACTGTCACGTGTCATGCCAAGTGAAGAATATCCAAAAAAACAAAACACGACACTTTTAGGGGCACGTGAGAGGAGTTTATACACAACAAGGATAATGCATATGGCACATAGCATATCAACGTAGCCAATGAAGTTGATTTGGAAATTTAAATTGATTCAATACCCTTGAAGAGTCTTTTTAGACTTTGAACACCACATGAAACAATAGGAGGCAGTGCATATTTAAAACATGTTGAGTAAAAGGTTAAGCAACACCATTGATGGGAAAGTGATGAGAACATTTGAAAGCATAAGGTTGTAAAGGAGTCGATTTAATGTAGACTTCCTTTGACATATTTAATCCTTGGCTTAAATATGTCGATATTGTTATTATTATGAAAATCAACTTTGGAACATTCACGGCTCTATGAAATATCATGCATTATTAGCTGAGAAATATGTTTCAAGTTTGTTGGCATTGAGTTGGTCAAATTGTGGATTATGAAAGCCTAGACTAAGTCCAACGTATTAGTTGGTGCAACAAGTCGATTCAGGCTAGATGTGTTGTTAGTTTATAATTAACTTATTCTTATCATCTAGAAATCATGCCACCTCTGTTATCATGTTCATGTAGGTGTTGATTTGGCAGAAAATTACAAATTTCCCATGTGCATTTGAAATAGTCTTTCTGAATGCTGGCAATTAGGAAGTTGATTTATTATCCTTTTTGTTGAGTACTAACTTGAATTGCCACCACCTCCAAGCTGAATATTTCAAAAAGAGAGTGGTGTTAATTCACATGCCAAAACTATAGGAAGTTTGGAGGTTGCCTGCTCTATAAATAGTCGCCCCAACTCTCTTGCAATGGATTATGATCTTATGCATTATTTTATGTTCATTCTTACCATTTTGGAGTGATCATTAATTGCAACCAGAATTTACATTTTTGTGTGATCATTATTACCATTAAGAAAGGCGTATCATACCAAAGGAATACGTCTTTATCTGTTTATCATTTCTAAGTTACACCAATCAATTTCATCAATTATATGAGTGAGAAAATAGTGGACTTTGTGAGGAAGATTTGTCTATTTCTAAGAGGAGAGTGCTTTCAACAAGAGAGGAAGTGGGAATTGATTTGTGGAGCTAAATTAAGCTATAAGAGAAGGTTGCACTGTCATCACTGTTGGAATAAGCGATAACAGGCATGGGGGTTTCTTCTTCCTATTATTTACTTGAGATTGATGTGTTTTCTATGCTCCATGAAATGTCTTTTATGTTGAGCAATAGAAGTATTTAATATTGTCTTTGAAAAAGGGGATTGAAGCTTTTAAGCTAGTTTTATACTATGATTCTAAGTACACCAGAATAGGAGAGTTTGCTTGACATAAATACTTAATTGTATTAGATATGTCGAAGAGGTTACTTGACACAAGTAGTTAATTATATTAGATATGTTGAAGGGATTGCTTGACATAGTTATTTAATTATGTACCATGTGGTTCAACATAGGTATTTAGTTATACTAGACATGTTTGAACATGGGATGCAATGTGTTTGTATTTACTCCATAGCAGGAGATGGGTGTTTATCATAAGTATTATATACTAGGTATGATTGAACATGAAAAGCACATATGGAACACTTAGCTAAGTTATTGATTTAACTAGGAAAGCTTTTGTTTTCTCCTAGGAGAGGGCATCCAGTATGGGAGAGGGATTGATATACTTACACATAAGTCGAGTTATCCAAGTATGTAGGTTATTTAGGATGATGGACTGTCCATAAAAGGAATACCTAGCTTGTGTACTTACCAATACAGTAGTTAATTCTAAGTAGATTAATATGGTTGTACACTATCTGGGATGATGGACTATCCATTGAAGGAAATGCCTATGCATAGCTTAAGATAGCCTTAAGTCAAATCGGCCCTAAGTAGTGTATGTGATAGATGACTCTCAGTCATTTATTGAATTAAAATTCTTTGATCAAAGTAGTGTGAATGATCGAGACTCCACTCTAGGTTGTGTGACTATCGAGACTAACACTATTAGTTCACCATGATCCAGTATTAAATGCTAGTTCAAGATTTTGGGATTACAAGGTTCTAGTTATGTAGGACACGATACTATGCTAAGTTGGTTGTCGTTAGCGGTTACTCTACCAATCTTTTTGTTGAAGGGAAGGGTCATCTATCAAATGATAGATGTGCGGGGGACAACATTATGAGTCTGTGGTTGGCAGAAAAGCACCTGAGTGATGCTTCTCCTCCAAACCAGGGGACAAAAGAACCAAGATTTGAAAGGGAAGATCCTAGACCGTCTTATAGCTATTTGTTCTAAAGCTCATTGGAGCCATGTATGTAAGTGTAAGTATTCTTGTATTCTTGTAGCTTATGAAGTTATTGTAATAAAGTGGAATCTTTATTGTAATATGATATGGCATCTTATTCATATATTCTCAATAAAAGAAATATTTTTTTTATTGAAATGACTTGTTAGCTTTTTTTACTCTCATGGTGAAAATTGTGAAATTTTTATGGCATTGAAGGGTTGGCACATTACATGTAGTATCAGAGCTAGGTTCTACACTAAAGCCTATGAGCTCATTATGCAATAATGCGTAAACCTTATCAAAAGATAAGGGTTGAAAATTTTTTGTGCCACAACAGCAAGAGAAAAGACATAGGGAAGTAAAAAGGAAGATGAGATTCCTAATAACTTATATAAATTGGGACTAGTTAAGAGTCATTGCTAGAGTAGGAACTCCTAAACCAATAACTTATGATATTACCTAGGATTGTGGATGACTATGCAATCAAGTTATGTAGGAAGGTTAGGAAGAATAACCTATGTATAACTTTATCCTACTAGGTAGCTAAGTGACTCTAAAGGAATGGGAAGAAATGAGATAACCCTTTTATAGTTGCAAACTATGATTGTATAGAGTCAAGAATTCTTGATTTAGTGAATACCACAAAAGAGGTATCCACAAGGTTGGAGAACTCTTGACATAAATTGAATTATTGTGTAAGGATAAGATCTTGCAAGAAAAGAGTTAGTACCTAGGAAAAGAGAAAAAGACTGGAATGGTCAGAAAGAAGTAATCAATGATGTGGGAAAGGTTCCACCAAACAAAATCAATGAGATTATTGGAGTTGATTAAGATGAGAGAATGAGACCAAACAACTTTGGTATCTAAAGGTTATGAGAGAACAAGATTCCAAGAATTGGGATGAAGTCACTTGGAAAGGTGATTATGAGAAAGAAGACTGACAAAGGTTTGGCTAGTACATAGATAGGTTGGGGTATAAGATGAACTCACCAACATGTTTGCGAAAACCAACATATGATTAGAGGTTACAAAAGGACATGGAATGCAATATGGCACTATGTGTCAAATCAATAGAAGTTGTGAGGAAAACAATGTTCTAAGATGAAAAGTACATCAACAAAAGAGGCTTGCGAACATGGATATTCCTCCACCAAAGAGGATATTAGAAAGAAAATGGGAATAATAGTGTGTCTCTTAAGTTGTTGATTATTCATTAGATCTCTTATTGGATGAACCAAATGTTTGAAAATGGCGATGAATCTATCTTAGGGAAAAAGTATATACAAGGTATGTCATGAGGCAAGGAAAAGGCAATAAAAAGCCAACAACAAGGAATGATAAATCCTTTCAAAGAAGCAAGAATTGCTAGGAAATTCAACTTTGAATAGATTGAAAGTTATGGAAACACTAAGGGGTGAAGGAAGAGAGTGGATTGAATTGAGATAAGTACCCCACCCAATGAAAAACGTGGGTATGTTCTTAATTTGGAAGAAATAATGACTTCTTCGCAAGTCATGATGGTAATTAAGTCATACATTTTATGACCACAAGGAAAAAGGCATTAGGATTTTTGGAGTAAGATAAATGGAAAGGTCAAGGATTATGACCTATTATCATCCCATACCATATATTTATCTAATTGGAAGATCAAACGATATTATCATTGATGCCTTGGAAAAGGATAGGCGGATAATTTGATCATAATAGGGAAGATCATCGTCTAGGGGATTGGCAAAGGAAGATCTAGGTTACTCATGAATTGGAGGAAAGTGTCTCTACACTCCCATATACTTTATATGGAGAATTTAGATAACGATGATTTTTCTATATATAAGTAGTAATACTACATATTATGAAGTATATCCAAGTCGTGAAGCGACTTGACAATGAAGTGCCATAGAGATGGTATGAAGGATAAGGTAGGAGGTGATGTTATGTGAACCATATCAAAATCTCTTTATAATAATGATTATTTGATCACTACCTTACTCTTGAAAGAAATTTTAGGTTTAAGAATAACCTAATTTGGATAAGAACACTTGAATGAAGAGAGAGACCTTAGGATAAGATTTAACCTAATGAGTTGGCTGTGTACTAGACTAATCATTAACACTTTTAAGTTGGGAATAACTTACTTGATTGAGTTGTACATTTGGTCTTGATTGGGACATATAGGGGTAGAGAAACCTATAACATTGGACTAGTCAACAATTGAGGACTCCATCCTAAGAATTGGAAGGGAATATTGAGATTGAGATTCACCCATGGGAATGTGTAAATCACTTGAGCTTATGAAATTCTATAAGATTGGAAACATAGGTAGGATACCTAGTGAGTGAAAGGAAGTCATATTGTTGAAAAGACTCTACTTTTAGTGGCACTTATATTAAAAGGGATACACTCTCAAAGGGAAGCATCTATTGCTATGTCATGACATCATAGAATTTTCACTTAGCATGAAATGTTGGAAAATTTTACTAAGTAAAACACCAGGATTGTTACTTGTGCTCAAATAGGATATACTGAAGTTGGGACTCTCCTATATGATTAAGAGAATTCATGGAGCTAACAAGAAACGTTCATGCTTGATAATTAGGTATGAGATTAAATTTGATATCTTCTAGGGATCAACATTATTGAACAAGGATTAATACTCAAAATTAGTACCAATTCTTATCAGGAAAATTTGATTGAGTTGAAAGATGGATTACATAATTTAAAATAATCCAAGAACAAAAGAAATCCCTGGTATGGATGACCTAAGATAAATGGGATTTATCTCTGCAAAACTTGTAACCATTTTTACATTAGAATTAAAAAATGGCGTGAGATCTTAAAATAGGTTTTCACTTAGTCAAAAAATAGACTATTATTGGATAAAAAGAACCTATGTACCCAAAATTTTGGAAGATTTAGGAAGGAAACGAGGGAATTAATGTCAGAGTGAGGACATTGGAATGACAAAGTGAATTGTTGGATGAGGATCCACTATAACCTAGAAAAAGATAGAATAAGAGGTTGCACAGAATGTGGCAAGATAATGTCTAGTATGCCAAGAAATGAAGACTAGATGTCATCATCAATAGGACATGTATACTCTCTTGAGATTCCTGAGGGAGAGTGGTAGAACACAAGACATATCAATTTGTCTATATCGGTAAAACTAACATAATGTTCTAGTGGACAAACTCATCAAAGTAACCAACGCTTTTTGGAAACTTAACTTATGGGATTTTGGTCCTAAATAATTTATTGTGGGAAGTAGTTGCTTAGTATTCTTAAGAAGGTTATTTCAATTTTGAATAAGCAAATAATGATAGGGTTGTGTAAACCATGATCATACTATGAAACATTCAATTGAGGGAATGTGCAATATATTATTATAGTAAAAAATGGTAAACTAAATCTTGAATAATTTATAAACTTCTAACATTGAAGTTTGGACCATTATATGGAAGGAAAGGTTGGAAACTCTATTTAGTTGAAATAGGCTTAGAAATAGGGTAAAACCATAGACTTGATAGAATTTCAAAAAGGAGCAATAGATCGAAGTGATTGATGAAACTTTGTTGATACAAAGCTTAAGAATGAAGTAGTATCAGGATTTGACAGGTGTCCAGGAGCAATGTTATTCTCGAGATGGACAAGTAATCAACAAAAAGTACTTTATGGAAAGGAAAATGGATGTGTAAGTGATGGATGGACTCGGTTTATGCATTGTCTAAAAGTGTAAATACAAAAGGGAAAGGATGGGACCCACGGTGTAGTGCGCAATACATTGTTATTCCTTTCCTAATTGGATTATACTAAGGATAAATTCATGGGCCAATAATTTTTTATCAATATGTTTTAGGTGTTATGTATAGTTACTATTATATCTTGGACGTGTATATGTAATAAAGCTCTTTGGGAGAGTAAGTATGTGTAAGGCATATGAGATTTCCCTATGCGATAGTGAGGACACTTGAAGCAAGGTCCAAGAAGGAAAAGATTGCTACATAGGATGAATGTTTTATAAATCTTACGTATTTCGAGAATAGTAAGTAAAACTTTATATAACTTTAATTGTATGTTAAAAGGCTATAGATCATCAAGGACGATGACTCAAAAGGGGGAAGTATGTTACACCCCAAATTTTGAAGTTACTATCTACTATTACTACATAGGGTAAATGTGAATGCAATGTGAATTCTAGAGATGAATTAACGATGCTTGTACCTTGTTATCAATATGAATGTTGTATCACTTGATGTTATCTTAGTTGATGTTATTCATGGTGAAATATTGCATATATGAGAATAGATGGTTATTAAATTATTGTTATTCTAACTTTGAAGATGTTTATATATGTTGCTTATTGTTGTGAACAATTGACTGCCAAGGCATCTGCTAGTGGTTGCAGGTAAATGCCAATTTCTCTAGGGGGAGGGGAAGTATCACTCGAGAGAAGATCTTGGTCGGGTAACTGGTAAATGTAACTAGCTAAGCATAAACACACACTACATTAGAGTGATTGAACTGAGTCAGTTTGTGGGTTATAGGTAAGCCATCCATAGCTTGTATGTTTGCATTGGGAATCTTGTTTACTTTTGTATGCTTTTGTGGGTGATGTTTATCTGTTTGAGTTTTGAGTCCTTCCTTTTGACATTGTGTTGATTGTGCTTGGGTTAAGTCTTTGGGATTTATGAATGGTTACCTTTACGTCGTTTCATAATGAATGTAAAACGTAGCATGTATATAAGCATATGTATAAATACATACACATAGACCCGTGTATGACAACATTAGCAAATGCACATGTATGTGAGTAGAAATACTCACAGAGATACATACATGAGGAAACGACTATATGTATATAAATATGTGTGTGTGTGAATATAGACACTAGGTCATAATCATTGAATTATCAAATGATGATTTCGCGAGGATTATATATATATTTGTGTGTGTGTTTGTAAATAAATATACATATGTGCATAATAAATATATAGAAATATATTATATTATATATATAGTATATATATATATATATATACAACGCATAACCTTATAGATAGCATACATTATGTATGTATGTTGTGTTTAAGCTCGATAATCAAAATAAACATGATACATGTACTTGTATATATCAAGTGATTGTATTTGCTTGGAAACTAATACTATTGAAAATCTTTGGAGAAATATATATATATATATTATTATATATAAATGTATATATATATATATAGTGAATATGCTAAGGTATATAAACAAATATATATAATGGATATATATATATATATATATATATATATATTTTAAAAGCGCAAAGAATAAAGGGCACAACCTTAGCAAGCATACAAGTCTTTTATTAAGAGAAAATATAGCTGAAACCTTAGTGCATTCTTGCAACGCACATATGTATGGAAACTAGAACTACAATGATTAATATGTATGAGGAATAAACTTCCATGCATCATGCCAAGTGAAGAATATCCAAAAAAAAAACACAACACTTTTAGGGGCACGTGAGAGGAGTTTATACATAGCAAGGATAATGCATATGGCACATAGCATATCAACTAGCCAATGAAGTCGATTTGGAAATTTAAATTGAGTTGATACCCTTGAAGAGTCTTTTTAGACTTTGAACAGTGCATGAAACAATAGGAGGCAACGCATATTTAAAACGTGTTGAGTAAAAGGTTAAGCAACGCCATTGCTAGGAAAGTGATGAGAACATTTGAAAGCATAAGGTTATAAAGGAGTCGATTTAATGTAGACTTCCTTTGACGTATTTAATCCTTGGCTTAAATATGTTGATATTGTTATTATGATGAAACTCGACTTTGGAACATTTACGACTTTGTGAAATATCACACATTACTGCTAGGAAATACATTTTAAGTTTGTTGGCATTGACTTGGTGAAATTATGGATTATGAAAGACTAGACTAAGTTCAACGTATTAGTTGTTGCAACAAGTCAATTCAGGCTATGTGTTGTTAGTTTATCATTGACTTATTCTTATCATCTGGAAATCACGCCACCTCCATTATCATTTTCCTGTAGGTGTTGATTTGGCAGAAAATTACAAATTTCCCATGTACATTTGAAATAGTCTTTCTAAATGTTGGCAATTAGGAAGTCGATTCATTATCCTTTTTGCTGAGTATTGGCTTGAACTTCCGCCTGCTCCAAGTTGAATATTTCAAAAAGGGAGTGGTGTCAATTCACATGCCAAAATTGTAGGAAGTTTGGAGGTTGGATGCTCTATAAATAGTCACCCCAACTGTCTTGCAACAGATTATGATCTTGTGCATTATTTTATGTTCACTCTTACCATTTTGGAGTGATCATTATTTGCAACCAACATTCACATTTTTGTGTGATCATTATTACCATTGAGAAAGGCGTATCATACCAGAGGAATACATCTTTATCTATTTATCATTTCTGAGTCACACCAGTCAATTTCATCAATTATATGAGTGAGAAAAGAGTGGAGTTTGTGAGGAAGAGTTGTCTATTTCTAAGAGGAGAGTGCTTTCAAAAAGAGAGGGAGTGGGAATTGATTTGTGGAGCTGAATTGAGCTATAGGAGAAGGCTACACTGTCATCACTGTTGGAATAAGCAATAACAGGCATGGGGTTATCTTCTTCCTATTATTTACTTGAGATTGATGTGTTTTCTATGCTGCATGAAATGTCTTTTTTGTTGAGCAATAGAAGTATTTAATATTGTCTTTGAAAAAGGGGATTGAAGCTTTTAAGCTAGTTTTATACTATGATTCTAAGTACTTCAAAATATGAGAGTTTGCTTGATGTAAATACTTAATTGTATTAGATATGTTGAAGAGATTACTTGACACAAGTAGTTAATTATACTAGATATGTTGAAGGGATTGCTTGACATAGGTATTTAATTATGTAACATGTGGTTCAACATAGGTATTTAGTTGTACTAGACATGTTTGAACATGGGATGCAATGTGTTTTTATTTACTCCATTGTAGGAGATGGATGTTTATCATAAGTATTATATACTAGGTATGATTGAACATGAATAGCACATATGGAACACTTAACTAAGTTATTGATTTAACTAGGAAATCTTGTGTTTTCTCTTTGGAGAGGGCATCCAGTATGGGAGAGGGATTGATATACTTACACGTAAGTCGAGTTATCCAAGTATGTAGGTTATCTAGGATGATGGACTATCCATAGAAGGAATACCTAGCTTGTGTACTTACCATTAAAGTAGTTAATTCCAAGTAGATTAATATGGTTGTAGGTTATCTAGGATGATGGACTATCCATTAAAGGAAATACCTATGCATAGCTTAAGATAGCCTTAAGTCAAAATGGCCCTGAGTAGTGTATGTGATAGATGACTCTCAGTCGTTTATTGAATTAAAACTCTTTGATCAAAGTAGTGTGAATGACCGAGACTCCACTCTAGATTGTGTGACACCACTCTAGGTTGTGTGACTACCGAGACTAACATTGCCAGTTCACCGTGATCTAGTATTACATTCTAGTTCAAGATTGTGGGATTACAAGGTTCTAGTTATGTAGGACACAACACTATGCTCAGGTCGTTGTTGTTAGCGGTTACTCTAACAATCTCTTCATCGAAGGGAAGGACCATCTATCAAATGATAGATGTGTGGGGGACCACATTATGAGTCTATGGTTGGCAGAAAAGTGCCTAAGTGATGCTTCTCCTCCACAGCAGGCACCAAAAGAACCAAGATTTGAAAGGGAAGATCATTTGGGAAAAGGTGTGTTTGCACATTATATGTTAATGTAATTATTCTTGGGGCCACTAAATGTTGCATGTAACATTGGGACATAAGTTAAATTGTAAAAATATAATTATTTAATATTGGGGAAAATAATAAATAAAGCACCCAATATTAAATAAGGGACATGGTTTGTAATCTCATAGTTATTGTCACATAGTTTTGTATAATACCACTTAGTGGTTTTGTGAGAGCTTGATTCTATAAAAGCAACCACAAAGGTAGTTATTGTGAGATACAATTTTGCATGTTAGCTCTGGTTAGCATTTGTGAGGGTTTGAAGCATGGCACAAGATGTGTACATGCTTGTTCACTGTGGATTACTTGGAGAGAAAGCATTGCTTCAATGGTGTTCATGAAGACTCAGAAGATGTATTGTAATTTTATTGTTGAATAATACATAAGAGATGGATGCTTTTGGAGGCTGGGTTTTTTCCCTTTTGAGGGTTTTCCCAGGGTATATCTTGTGTCATATTTTCATGGGTATGTTGTCTATTCTCTTGCATGTGGATTCTAAATACTTAGATGCATAGATTTCTTCATGGGTTATGTGGAAATTGTCTTTAACTAGCTACAAGTTTCCAACAAGTGGTATCAGAGCTTTGGTTGTGGTTGTATAGCCCTTGGTTGAGAAAAATCTTGTTTAAAGTTTAAATCTATGCATTGCATGAGAGAATCAAAGCCATGGCAAGATATGAGGGTTTTGCAGGTGTTTTATTGCAGATCTGAGGGTTTTGGGTTTGCTGATTAAATGGGTTGTTTGTGGATCTGGGATGTGAGAAATTTTGGGTGAAATAGGTTTCTTGGTTTTGTATTCAAATGGGGGTTTTGGGGGTGAGCTTTCACAGATGATCTTTTGGCCCAAAAATAGACCTCACGGTTGGATCCGGGTTGGCCGAGAGACGAAAATTGATATATAATTTGACCTATTTCTAATACTGTGAAAAATTGCAATTTTTTTGTGCCCATGCCCAAATTGTACGGGCGTCAAAATAATATTAAAAATAAATAAAAATTCCCATCGCCATTAAAATTCGTACTTGCACAAATTAAAAAAAAAATGATTTGAAAAACTTTACAAAAGTTTTGAAGAAAAAAAATTATAAAAGTTTTATTTTTGTGGGGGGTCGGACCCCCCCACCGTCGTGTCATACTGCTAGCAGCAGCCTGCTGGGCGCTAACAGTGGTACCAATGGTACCGGCTGCTGGCAGTACTAGCAGGTACCACTACCAACAATAGTCGGCCGGTGGGAGGAGCCCACCAACCCCCGTGTGGGGTAAACAAATTTTTTAAATAAATTTTTTATTATTAAATCTATTCCACCGTCATTTAAATAAATCCACCATGAATTTTAAAAGGGGCATGCAACTTTTGCATGTAAAATGAAATTTAAATGAATTTAATGAAATTTTTGGGTCCACCACCAAGTGGGTGGCGATGCTCGGGTGGGGTCGCCGCCCAGCCACCAAGGGTGGCTAAATTTTTTTTGCCTCAGGTGCAAACTGTACTTTTGCTTCGAAGGGGCATAGCTTTTGTCCAGTATGTCGGATTTTTGACTTCTTAGACTTGTTGGAAAGCTGACTCAGAGCTCTACGCTGTGGTGATAGATTATTTTCCAGATTCTTCAGTTTTGATAGTGTTTTTCTTGGTCAAATTCAGATGTTTGTTTTGAGCTTCAAGAGGGCATATCGAGTGCATACAAAGTCGGATTTTGGACTTCAAATAGTCGATGGAAAGCTTGTTCAGAGAACTATACAGTGGATCAAGTTTGGAGATATTTTGGCATGGTTTATTTGTTGTTTTATTTATCTTAGTTGTTTATGGGTTTCTTTGACTATGGTGATACTTTGAGTTTATGGATGATCGGATCTTGGAGATTTGATATTGGATTCATTGTATGCTCAGTTGTACATCTCATTATATTATCTCATTTGACATGGTTATCAGTATCTGGTTGGATTTATATGCTTCATTGATGTATCTACAAGTTGTGCAATGTTGTAGGTGGTCTACACTTACATGTTGCATTTATAACTTGGACATGGGTTGTCTTTTCCCATTGATATTTCAATGTTGATGCATGTTAAGTTTTGGTGGCTTGGTTTAGTCATTTAGTTTGCTGGTTTGATTGTCATGTTGAGGAGGTGAGATGGTATTACCAGGTATAGTCATGATATGAGACCTATGTAGTTGACTATGATTATGCAGATATGTGGACACAG
>VDFB02359488.1:0-13614 GCA_007258455.2 Sequoia sempervirens
AATTACAACATTACAATCAAAGTACCCATTAAGGTTAGAAGATAAACCCAAACGTACTGAAGCAACTCTAACCAGTATGGCGCCGATGATGGCGAGCATTGGTCAGAGGATCTAAATTCAAACTGCTTATGCTGAAAGCAACTCTAACCAAGAATGGCGCCAATGATGGCGAGCATAAGGTCAGAGGGTCTTCTACTCTAAATGCTGAAAGGGAACTCAACGTCAAGTATGTGCTACCTAATCCAATGCGGAGTGAGGGGCGACCATATGACGGAGTGATTACAAAAACAATGCTTGAATGAAACTAAACAATGATGCTGTAAATACTCGACGTCAAGAATGTGCTTTCCAGACCGAGACGGAATGGGAGCTACCATATGACGGAGATGCTAGATATTACAAAAACAACTTCCGAATATCAGATAAGCAATTACAAATCAGAATTGAGCAAGATTAAAGAACCGCTGCCAGTACTACTGTCAGCTTACAAAATGATGTTCATTCGCCTGCTGGTAGCATAGGAATTTGAGAGCTTAACATTACATCAAAAGATCTCTTCTTAGAATGATTAGAAGAGCCAAAACAATAAACCTTCCAATGTTCAAAATACAAATTCTGTTTTTCCACAAATCTGCACTTTTAAATTAAAAACCAGCAACCTAGGAATTCACTCATATGCTCATATCTCTCTCATTTCTCACCCAAATGATCTCAAATCTGATGCAATAGACCCTAAAATTGATGGCACCTAACTTAGTAATAAGAAATGGCATCTAAAAATGGCTATTAATTACTGACACGAATCCCAATGCACTCTAGAAAGTTCGGCCTTCAAGGAATGACGGATTTGCATTATAAAATCATAAGCTTCGTAATAAAATCTGCAAATATTCATGAAGGGTCTCTTCCAACAGAGAAAACCAATGAGACAATACCCAGAACAAGATTTTTGATATTTTTTGATTTATGAATAAAAACATGAATCTGCTGTAACAAATAATGCAAAATGCTGAAAACCACTAATATGCAAATCAGATCTAACCATGCGATAAGCTGATTACAATGCATAAACTAAATGTAACTCACAAACTAGACTAAATCACCACTAGTCGCTGTCTTTCAAGCGAGAAGCAATGCCCAAGCTAGGAGGCCTTCATTCCTCGAAGCAATCCCAAAGCCAATCCGGCAGCATAACATTCCTGTAGATAAAAGATACCCAAATGATGATCCAAGTCTTCCTTTTATAATTTCAGGTTAACTTCTCGAAACCCTAAACTCCTCTCAAAGTCAAAAACCCTAATCTCCTCAAAGATGGCATCCTTTTCCTTCAAGTTGAATATTCACTTTTAAAATAAATTCAATACTTTAATAAATGCGCCCACCTTATATCTTGATTTGACTTCTTGGACAAAATATAAAATAATCTCTTAATGAGGCTTACACCAAAAAGACTAATTTTCAAAACAACATAAAGTCATTAGATTCAGGGCCAAGGGGTCAACGCTCAATAAAATATTAAACGTTGACTTTTAATTAAATATATCAACTTATCTCTCCAATTGTGCCTCAAGCCAATAATGACTCAAGTCAACTCCACCAAACTGGCAGGAAGTCAAATCCAAGCTGAACCTAACTTAAAATCACATGTAAATAGAATTTACTAAAATAGTAAATTCCTGGAAATGCTCAGGAAGCCGAGATGAACATACCATTGCGAAGCTCTTTGAAAACCCAGAAAGAATCCGCCATTGAATCCACTAACTCTGAGCAAGGACATCCTTAAAAATAGGAAACCCTAATTTTACCTTCCGACTAGCCTTTGGGTTTCCAGAAAAAGGCCAACGGTCACTGGAAAGGTCAGGTTTGAGAAGGGGACATTACTAGGGTAGGCTCCAAAGATCACAAGAGATAAACTCTTGCTTGGAGAGAGCTGCCATGTTTTCAAAGTTAAAACCTATGAGGAGAGGTGATATTATCCAAGAATGCATTATTGCTTCCATGCATTAAAAGCAGGATTGTGCTCTTCTTTCTTAATGTTGAGTTTATCATGTAGATTCCTTCTCGCAATACCTAGCATGAAGCCCCACGCCGGGTTTGATGGGGCTGCAAGATCAATTTCAGAGTGTTGTTCAGCATAGCTTGTAATCTAGTTGGCTAAGGATAGGCTGCATTTCGAAGGATGTCAGCAAAGTTCGAGAAAGCGGCCAATGAGGTCGAAGATTTCCTTAGGTCTGTTGCAGATGTTGAAGATATTCTAGAAAAGCGGTGTTTTGCTATTGATGGCATAGATGCACCAAACCGGGACATAGTTTCTAATTTCCTAGCGGATGTGATTGAGCTTTAAAGCAGCTTTCTTCTAGAAGCTTTCTTTCCCGCTTTCTTTCTATTCTTGGAATAATTCTTATCCATTCTTTGAGAAGAGAAAGAAGATAAAATGTAATAGTTAGCGTTTCCCGCTTTTTCTGCTTTCTTAGGTGTTAGATGTTATCTTCTTTCTAGATTTAGTAATAAAGTTTGCTTGCTGAGCAAGCCCTAGATTGTGAAAGTAAGGAGACTTTTTAGGGTTCCCTTATCTCCTCACGCTTGTCTATAAATAAGAGCCTTTGCCTACGAAGGTTTCCTTTTAACCATGCTTAGTGGATAGCAAACTGTTTCCATTGTGCCTTCTATTTGTTATTCAAGTGTTGTTCAATTGTGTTGTGATAGCAAATTGTTGAGCCTCTTTAGCCAACAAGGAGTTAGTGTGATTGCTGTTTCTATTGTGTAAGAACAAGATTGCAAGCCTCTTTAGCTGCAATTTCTTGTTCTAGGCATGTTAGAAGTGAGTATTGTTCCATAAGTTTGAGTAATAAAATCATGAGCCTCCTTTGCCTTGGTCCAAAATCTCAGATTTCTGTTATTTATGTTTGTTGGCATTTAAATTCGCACCTCTGGAATGCGTATTTGAAATAGACAGCTATGCATAGATAAAATGCTCTTCAAATTAGGAGGGGAAGCTCCCTCTTGCTGATGGTGTTGAAAGAAAGTAAACTAAGAACTAAGTTGCCTATCTTTTTGATCAGCTTTAGATCACAAGATTTATTGATCAGTGATAGTCTTCACCGTTAGATGACAAAGTTCTTCAAGGCCCATAAAGTCCACATGATATCCTACCTTGTATAACTAATGGACTTTCAAGGAACATTTAGATGTTTGACTGTTGTTAGAACCCTGGGTATTCAGCATGTGTATGATCATTACCCCCAGTTAGAGTTTTCAGAATTTGAACGTTACAAGTGGGTGAATGATCTATTCCTGATGCATACGATATGAGATCTTGATAATGAGTTGCATATTAGAATTTTAGCAGATGCCACATTGGAAATGGCGAAGTGGACTGATTGGTTTATCCAATTCCTCACATTCTCATACATAAGAGTATATGGCTTCTCAGGTGATCCAGTCATGCTACCTAGATATCCAACGGATGGGGTCATGTTCATGGAATTTTTGAGGCAAGTGCATGAAGTGCACACATCTATGCGTAACACATGGAAGCTTGCATTGAGTTTCCCGTTCAAGATGAGCATATATAGATGCAAATCAACAACTGATGCTAAGTTGATGAGCGATGAAATGTCAAGGTTTGGTCTCAAGCTTTTCAAGGAGAGGCGTTCATACGATCCTCATGGTGTCTTTGTAGCTCGTCTTGGTCAAAATTATTCACATGTACCTATAGTTGAATATTTTTGGGTTGATTGTGCAGATGAGTTCGAAGTACGCAAGTGCAACTACTCCAGACTTACTCTTTGGCAGATGGCAGATTTCTTATTGGTAGATGTGGAGGGTTTTTTAGATGATGATGGGGGAAGTTCTACTTCCCATGTATGCTCGAGATCGGGTTGAGCAACTACCACTTCCACAAGTTGATTGGTTCGCCAAAGAGAGCACCTCAATTGAGGAAAGGAGAAGTCGAGTTATCAAGAACAATAGGATATTCCTGAATAGTAAAAAAAACATGGAAGGTAGCTATTCCAGTTGCAGAGCTTCCAGTAGGTTAATCGTCTCTACCTTCTTCTAAATCAAAACTGAGAGCAAAAGCTATGAGAAATCCTCCAGAAGATACAAAGATTAGCAGAATGACGAAGAACTTAAAGGAAAATGAATCAACAGGGTTGCCACTTAATTGCCGTTGTTGCCTCGATGAGAGATAAAGATAGATCCTGCTTCTAGGGCTATGACCATTCATTATTACACGGGATAGCTTTCGACCCCCTATTGTTTCTTTAGGCTTGAAGTGAAGATCATGAGGAAAACTTTGCTCTAGTGCCTCTCCATTAGATAAAAGAGCTTATTATCAGTAGATGCACTAGAAGTTCTAGTTGAGTCAGCACCACAAGTTGAAGCCATGCCTTCATCTCCTGTTCTTCCATTGTCGCCGAGGCCTTTTTCTATTTGTATAGATTCAGAAGGTGATTCACCAATTCACAATGTCTCAACACCTATTGATCCATCAGGGGTTGTTGGAGCTAGAACCGATCCTCCCAGAGACGTTAGTAAAGACTCCTTGTTTTGGATATAGAACCTGCTGGGTAGGAAGAGGAGGAAGCCTTCTTATTAGTTGAACTTTTTTGAACTTGATAGTGTCTACCAAGACACAACAGAGAAGAAACTTAAGAAGCAAGTTTATATGGAGAAGAATTGTGAAGACGAGATTATCTTTGAGTTTGCCACACCTCCGAAGGACAAGAACGTTGATGAGGTTGAAATTGATGACTTCAAAGTTGTCAAATCCAATCTCGGAAGAAGCACCCGACATACTGATGTGAATCTCTTTGTGGTTGCAGCAGGTAATTTGAAGAAACGAATGCTCAATGATGGAGAAGATAAGGCAGCCCTCAAGCCTAAGATTCGACAATTGCGGCAGTATGTTTTCAATCTCCTTCATGGTACTTCACAGGCTACTTTGTTGCTTCCACAAATTTTGGAGTCACCTATAGATCAACATCAGCTGAGTTAGTTGGTCATCTACAGAAAACATATGAGAGATTGGATAGAAGAGTTTGTCACTAGGGGCAGATTTATACTTGCAGAGATGTACCAATTGAGGTATAATGCCCATGATCTTCGCTCAGGGATTCAGGAGTTTGAGCAGAATATAATGGAAAGGAAACCAAGAGATGAGATCATCATTTCCAACTTGAGGATGGCTTATGATTCACTCATTATAGAAGAACACAAGAAGAAGGTTTTTTCTTGGAGAGAACAACACCTCTTCAAAGTAAAAACCTACGAAGGAACATTTGTAGAATTGGATAGATATAGACAGAAGGTTGCTAATACTCTCAAGTTCGTAAGTACATTTGTGTCACAGATCCGTTGTCAATATCGAAATGAAGATGTTACTTACTTTGATCTTGGTGAAGTACAGACAAAGTTTCAAAACCTTGTCCGTGGTAGTTTTAATGGTGATCTTGTTGCTTGCAAAATGAATCATGTTGCTGCAATTTCAGCAAAATTTGATGAAGCAACTGGAAAGAGGAAAGAATTGCTAAGTTTGATTGCAAATGGTGAGGAGATGTTGGAAAAATAGTACATCATTCTGGATAGTATCAGTGTTCCCGATGAAGAAGCAGTTAACAACTTTTTGGAGGATATGATTTCCCAAACTGTTAATAACTGAACTATCAGTTGAGACATGTAAAGATTTCTAGGAATAGAACTCAAGTAAAGGCAACAGTTAACTTGATGCATTTTACAAGTTAAACTAGTTGTTCGCATTCATGCTTATCTATTCTTTGGAAATATCAAATGTATAGTTGGAGCTTTTCTTGTTGTTAAATCAGTTAACTGATATTAGCAGTTAGTTAACTGTTAATTATCTTTTGTTTATTTTTAGAAATAAAGCTTGCATGTTGGCAAGAATAGTTGTTAAAAACAAAGAGATTTTTAGGGTTCCCTACTCCTTGTTTGTGTATAAATAAGGGCAGCCTTGACCATTTACTTTTTAACCCTTGTTGTGATGACAAAATGTTGAGCCTATTTTTCCTACAACTTTGTTGTTTAGTGTCTTTTCATTTTTGTTTCAAGTGTAATCTGGTTTGATCGCATATTGTAAGCCTACTTTGCTATAATTTGCTGTCCCAGAAGTGTATTTGCTGTTATAAAATTGAGGAAGGAAATCTCATGCCTACCTTTCTTTGATCTACTGTCTCAATCCATTTCAGTACTTTGTCTTATGTTTTTCTTTCGTAATCTTTATTTCAGCTTACATCTAATAAGTACAATGAGTCTTCGGGTGTGCTCTGGAAGGAAGTTTATTAAAGCTTTTATGTCAAATCAATTATTCCTTGTATACTTCTAATTCTTAGGCTCTGAAATTACTTGAGTTATTAGAAGCGTTATTAGAATAGGCTTAATTGTAGTTTGAAGTTACGAAACCAGAGAAAACCTTAGCTGCAATGCAAAGTGTTTTATAACCTTGTGCTCTTAGCTGAGAAATAAAAAGATTCACAATAGTTTAGTATTTATTTTTAAGCATAATCAGTGAAGAGGGAGCTTCCCCTCCTAATTTGAAGAGCAATCTAATTATGCATAGCTGTCCATTTCCAATCTGCATTCCAGAGGTGAGAATTGAAACGCCAAAAGAGTATAGTGGCTACATTCTTTGGGGAGTTTACTTAAAATTATCAAACCATGGAGATGATATTTAATTCAAAAGGGAAGGAAGTTGTTCTTTAGGGTATTGCTAATGGAGTTCCTAGTGTTGATTCTAGAAAAAGGACTAAACAAACTTTCAAGAGAGGGAAAGTTTCTTAGGCACCCGATTGCTTAATGACTTCTAGAGAAAAGAGATCCCATCATGTTGATATCCAATCTATCTTGGATTAAGAAAAATGTGGTATTTGGTGATTTACCTCCAAGACTACCTCCTCATAGAGGATTTCAACATATAAAAGAGCTGAAATCAAATTCGAAGCTTGTGATGACTACACCCTACCACCATTGAAAGAGGTAAAATAAAAGAATTAAAAAGTCCAAAGAAATTTCATACCAACTCACTATTGCCAATATTACTAGTTTGTTCTCCCATGACAATTGTAAGTTTCATACCAACTCACTATCACCAATATCGGCCACCACTGAAGTTCAAACATGATCTTTGAGTGAAAATCACTCCTTCGGCCAATAGGGCTTTCATCCTTTGGCATGCAAGATCTTTAAGTTTTTTTACCTTCGACCTCCTATGAATTTGAGTATTCTTGTCCTCATATTTGTGTGATCAAATGCTAGGGTTCAGAACATCTTCAGGTTAAGGTTTGGAATATTTTCATAATTCATATTCTATTCAGACTTTGACTCCTTAATACCTATTGGAAGAAAGTGTAAGACTGCATTGAATTCCAACTTTCCTTCAATATGTGATTGAAATCATTCCATGTGCATTAGAATGTACTTCGGAGGCATGGGGAATTTTTTTGTGGCTTGCAATTTTCCTCTGCAATAATGGCTAGAGGTCCCATAGGGTTTGAAACCCTAATGACCACATTAATGGTGGCCAAGGTTGTCTCCCTTGTTTGCACTACTGAAGGTCCACATGGATTCAATTCCCCATTTCTAAATGATCCTTTTATGCCCATGGAATCTTTTGGAAGGAGTGCCATCCAACTAAGAATTATTGGAAATTCGGTTGTGCAAAGTTTTGACTATGCAAGGCGATTGATGAGGTCAATAGTGAAAAGAGACAAGAATGTTGGAGTTTGTGTCTTAGGTGTACTCCATGACTTGTACCATAAATTGAGGGTTGAGGTTTGGAAGGGAGGCATTCACTTCCATCTAAGTTTCTAGTTTTCATAATCTTAGCCACTTAGCAAACTACTTTTATCCCTAGACACACCTTTTAGATGGTCTTGCCACTTAAATTAAGTCTTGTTCCTCCCAAACATGCCCTACACCCACTATTTCCACTTAAATTATGAATGAACTCTTCTTAGGCATCTATTTAGACATGTCTTGTCACTTAAAGAGCACACTTAACTTATTCAGGCACCTATTTTGCTCACTATTGCCAAAAAATTGTCCTAGGCACACATATCAATCTATCCTACCACTTAACATGAATCGTGATGCATCTACGCACATTCTTGACAACTTATCACCTTATAAAGAACATATTTTGGTTTCCTTTGTAACTTGACTACCATCTAGGTGCTTATTCCAATCACCTTCACCACCAAAGTTTAGTTGCTTACCCATAGGAACCTCTTTGGCTCACACTTGTCACTTGAAGGATGCTCAATCTCTATCTAGGAACCTCTTCATTTCCAGTCTCCTAAATTTCCTCTCATCATTTCTACTTCCATTTGTGGTTTGGCCAATGGATGAAATACCTTCAAGAATGAAATAGTTTCTCTTAACAAAGAAAGTAACAAAATAGATTGTGACATATGACTTCTACAAGAAACACTTTGATAGAAAAACATGACAAAACATACACAAAAGGTCTCATTCCCCTTTCCAAGTGCAAGTCATTGAAAGACCCTTATCCTTGTTATCACCTGAAATTGCACCCTATTGAACCTGATGTTCAACACCTCAGTGTAACATGGGAAGACCTCTAAAGCTGTGGGTCACTTGTAGACAGAGGTCAACCTTCGGAGAAGGCCGGCTTCCTTTGGTATCACCTAAACTACTGATTCTTGTAAAGGAAAAGAGTAGAAGGAGAATATATTAAAACTAATGAAAACACTATCTCTATGGTGATGCACCGAAATTTACGAAAGGGGACATATAACACAGTTTACACACACGATTTCAATCAATGACAGAAGCTTAGTTGTCATACACAACTCAATCACATACGTTTCCTGCATGAACATTTCATGAAAAGGTTCATATGGCTACACTCCTAGAAGGAAGAAATAACTTCACAACTAGAGAGTACTGCGTTTTGAACACATCTCACAACCTGCAAAATACATATTGCTCTACGGAAAGGTGCTGAAATAAGACATAACCACAAGGAATCATACAGTTTCACAAGCACTTTCATCAATTATACGAATGCACAAGATTTAATAGAGAGATTGAACAGGTAAAGCGCTTATACTCATTGATTTTAATGGTGAAACACTGATATACATTCCTGTCATGAGTTACAAAACATATCCTCTCTTCTGCAAAGAACTCCACAAGTTACAAAAAAGCCGAAAAGTACCAAGTAAGAACTCCCTACAAAAAAGGCAAAAATGCCATATATACAAAAGACCCAGCTCCTGAGGGCTTAGAAAAATATCCGCGTTCATAAAGATTTGCCCCTAGATCTTTTGAATGAAGTTAATGCTACGTCCCCACTGTCCATGTCGGTGAGGAGTCGCTCCAGGAATGGTCTCCTTGATCTTTTGCAACGCATTTAATGTGCCAACCTCTGGCCTCCGTGTTCACTTTCGAACTTCCCTGAAGAGCTGTCTCGAATCCCCTGGAGCACTATCACTAATGTCTATCTACCTTTTGCCAGTATACCTCACGGCTGTCCCTGACGGCCTCTTCTTTCTTTCGGCCTTCTTCCTGCTCAAAACTTCTGCATGTTGACTTCCTCTGGAAGCAGCTTCAGACTTTCCCATTAGATCCCCACACCATGTTTCACCAAGCTGCTCCATCCCCCTTTGATCTCAGAACAAGTCCGCGTTGCTTTCATTCTGTTGATCTCGTTCACAGGGGGTAGTCAAACAGTCAAACTGCTAATGGTTCGCCTTTAGTTCTTTTTGATTGGTTGAACATATGGCACACAAGATCCCAGGCGGTCAAAGGTCATTCAGCCAGAATCACATGTCGGTGAGACACTGGCCGTGTCTCTCCGATGCGATTATACTCTGAAACAACATCGGCATAGCATACAATTGTCGGTGAGAGTTATATTGAGTTCCCATCGTCACATCGATGTCCCCTTTCTATTGGAAAATCTATTGCTATCGGCAAGACCTCACACGAGCCCCTCATACTTCGGCGAAACACCACTGGGTCGGCCAGACACTATGTCGAAGGCAAGATCCTTCGGCAAGCTCATTTCATCTCGGCAAGTTCATTCTATTTCGGCGAGACCTTCCTTTGTCGGCGAGACCTCTCGCCGAAGCCACCTTGCTTCGGCGAGAACTCTTATCGAGCTCCCTTTGTTTTAGTTGGAGAGACTTTGCTTGGTCGGTGAGACCTCTCGCCTAGCTTACAACTTTCGCCGAGACCTCCCCATGTCAGTAGGACATCTCCTCGAGCTTATCATCTTATACTGAAGGCACCATCCTTTCGGTGAGACCTCATTTTGTCACCGAGACGTTACAGCGAGGCCCACCTTTTCTCCCCGTTCACATCTCCTTTCGCCGAGACCCTCCTTAGTTGCCAAGACGTTACCCCGAGCTCCTATTTCTTTGGCGAGCCCCTCGCCTTCGGCAGACATTTCGCCGTTATCAATCCCTCTCGGCAAAACTTTCGCTATCGGTGAGACCCCATGCCGAAGGCAAAACCTTCGGCGAACTGAGAACACTTCGGCAGGACACTAGCGGGTCGGGAAGACCTTACACCGATGACGCCTCCCCTTGCCAAGACTTCCATCTTTTGGCGAGACCTTATGCCGAAGGCAATCCCCTTCGGTGAGACTCTACATGGTCCCCGAGACCTCCTGCCAAAGGCAAACCATTCCCCTTGGCGCCAACTTTGTGAGCTACTGTTGGCGAGACATCGTAAGCGGAGAGATACATAAAGACTCATGGCGACCCGAATGTCCTAGTGACCGGTGTATTCAAACAAATAGAACGCACTGCTAGTCGGCAAGACAACAGGAGGGTCTTGCCGACTTTCTTCTCTGATGAGTTTTATGCCAAATCTGACTGAGGCGAGGTTTTCCAATAGACCTCCTTGTGAAAAAACATCAGATGTATGATCTAACCCTTGATGCAAATGTCCCCATTTGGCCTTCATGAACACCTGAAACATAGATTGTCCTGCCTGATTGAGGCCACAGGTGAAGAACAGGTAACATTTCTGGCGACCTTTGCTGGATGTTTGCCTGCTAAACATTGAAACCAGTAGCCAAACTTGTCGATTGGGCATGGATTCATTAGGAAAACTCAGAAAAAATCAAAAGTAGTTGCACATGGCTGCAACTCACTTAAGATCATAGAACATAACAGGTTACCAAAACCGACAAAACAGGAGAAACTGAAAAGAAACTATTTACTATGTTGGAACAACACTTAGGGAATGAAACATCAATCAAACTAAAGTGCAGAAGCACTTATTGAAAACATAAATCTTAACCTAATATGTACAATGGAGGAACATTTCAAACCTCAAAACAAGGTTTGAGGTGTATCCCATTGACTGGGATAGGAAGCACTTCACCTTCAGTTGTGGCCAGTTGGTAAGCATTGTGTTTTTTGCAGTCTTTGATAATAAATGGACCCGTCCACATGTTATCAAACTTAGTGTGATGGCCCGGCTTGCTTTTTAGAACATCCCATTTCAGCACAAGATCTCCCACCATGAAATTTCTTGATCTAGTTTTCTTATCAAATGTTCTCTTAGTCAGGATTTGCTGACGTTCCATGTTCTTCATAGCCCTGTCTCTAGTTTCTTCTAGCTCCATCAGTTGAGTATATCTTATAGCAAGTGGGTCAATCTGCTCAAACAGGACCAGCTGATTGGCAATGTCCAAGGCGGGCAACTCAGTAGAGATAGGTAATTTTGCTTCTTTACCGTACACCAACATGTAAGGTGAGTTCCCAATCACCTTCTTAGGGGTAATTCTGTTTTCCCAAAGAGCAGTCTTTAGCTTGGCATGCCAATCCCTCTGATTGCTTTGAAGCGTCCTTTTGATAATGTTAATCAAATTTTTATTAGTGGACTCTGCAAATCCGTTGCCCTGAGGGTAATAGTTGGAGCTTGTGTTCAAGTAAATGCCATTTTTCAACGCCCAATCAGCCACCTTCAAACCAACAAATGCCAGGGCATTGTCAGAAATTATAGAATCTGGGATTCCAAATTTGCAAACCATGTCTTCATAAAAATTTAGCACTATTGTTTCATTAGCTTCCTTCAGAGGCAAAGCTTCTGTCCATCGTGTAAAATAATCCGTTGTTGTGATAATCCACTAATGGCCTGCACTTGAGGGTGGATTTATTTCCCCTATGAAGTCAATTCCCCACTTCATAAACGGCTACTCTATCTGAATTGGTTGCAATCGCAAAGCAGCAAGCTTTTCTTTTCCTGAAAACAAGGCACATTTGGAACATCTCCTGACATATGTATGTGCATCCTTGAAAAAATCAGGCCAATAATAGTCTACTCTTAAAATCTTATATGTTGTTGTCCTTGCAGCATAGTGACCTCCAGAAGGTCCGTCATGGAACTCATGTAATATCTGATCCACTTGATTATTATCAACACACATGAGCAGTACTCCACTGTGATCTTTCCTATACAACACATCATCAATCAAGACGAAAGGAATAGACTAAAGTCGGTAGTACCTCCTCTTCATTTTGTTCAGATTAGGTGGGCATTCCCCGGCTCTCAAGAAATGTGACATCTCCTGCAACCAGCTGGTATCTTCATTATTTGTTGTCCCAATATTAACCAAAATTGAGTCTCGTTCATCCTCTACTGCTGAAATGTCTTTTTTAGCCAGCTGGTGGCATAAACCTTTTCCCCTCACCAATTTAGTGACTTGAATATCCACATCATACTCCATAACGCTTGTGATCCATCCAACCCATTTTTCATTTAGATCTTTGCTGAGTAAAAATTATTTCACAATGGAATGTGCCACTTGAAGATGGATTTTTTTATGAGACAGTAGATTTCTAAATTTCTTCAAAATTTTCACAACAGCCAGCACATGTTTTTCTACGAAGGTATACTTCTACTCATAGTCTTCCAGACCCTTGCTGAAAAAAGCAATGGGCTACTCCAACCCTTCTACATTTTTTTGCACCAAAATTGCAGAAATTACATCAAAACTGCCAAAAGCATACAAGGTAAAATCCTTGCTGAAATCTTGGTTAACTAATGTTGGGGATGAAGCTAATGCCTCTTTGATCAGTTGAAAATTGTCTTTTGCTTCTCGGGTCCATTTAAACTTTGCATTCTTTTTTAACATAGCTGTAAGGGGTTTTAACAAGGTTGCTATATCAGGGAGAAACCTCCTAACAAAATTAATACGACCAATAAAACTATGAAGTCCTTTCTTATGCTGAGGTAAAGGCAGCTCCAAGATTGTTGCAACTCTTTTAGGATCCATAGTGATTCCCTTCCTAGATACTACATACCCAAGAAGCTTTCCTTCATGAACAGAGAAAATAGATTTCTTGGGGTTCAGTGATATACCGAACTCCCAACAACGTTCAAAAATTTGCCTCAAATGATCAATGTGATCTGTTGTCTTCTTGGAATAGACAGTGATGTCATCAAGATATACTAAAACAAACTTATACATTAAGTTGTTAAAGGCCATGTCCATAGCCTTTTGGAAGGTTGCTCCAGTGTTAGACAAACCAAATGGCATTTTCCTATACACCATTGTGCCCCACTTTGTGGTGAATGCAATTTTAAATTGATCTTCTTCTTTTACCAAAATCTGGTTAT